>LPNX010771062.1:74929-133065 GCA_001517045.1 Pseudotsuga menziesii
GAAATAGGAAAAACCAACTTGGGAAAATCCTCCCTTAAACATGGACTGTAAAACAAAATTGTAAAATCTTGTCTTCACTCATGCTTTCACAGCATGATCAGCAATCCCCAGCAATGATTTGAGATTGCTGAAGGTCTTCTCACAAAATGCTTTGGTGAAGATATCAACTTCTTCCAGCTTCACTCCTGAAAGGAAAGGAGTTTTGCTTGCTTTGCAATCCTTCATTCTGAATTTGTTCAGCAAGTCCAAGGCATATTTGGACTGGTGCACCTTGATTCCAGCTTTGGTTTGAGAGATTTCAAGCCCCAAAAATTGACTTAAGAGCCCCAAATCTGTCATGGAGAAGGCTTGGTTCATAGCTCCTTTTAAGGAAGCAATCTCAGCCTGTGAGCTTCCTGTAATGAGGAGGTCATCAACATATAACACAATGATCATTAATGAACCATTAACTAACTTCAAATAGACATTTGGATCTGATTTGCATCGAACAAAATTCAGTGATAGCAAGAAGCTATCGATCTTGGCATACCAAGCCCTGGGGGCTTTCTTTAGCCCATACAATGACTTTCTCAACCTGGACATAAGAGAAGGGTTAGTAGCAAAACCTTGAGGCTGCTACATATATATCTCCTCAGTGATATCTCCATTCAGGAAGGCACATTTTACATCCATGTGATGTACCTCCCATTGCCTTGAGGCTGCAATGGCTAGAGCTAGCCTGATGGAATCCATCTTTGCCACTAGGGAAAAGGTCTCATTGTAATCTATGCCATGAACCTGTGAGTAGCCCTTGGCTACCAATCTGGCCTTGTAATTTAGTGGTGAACCATCAGCAGCAAATTTGGTCTTATAGACCCACTTACACTGGACTAACTTTCGTCCTGGGGGAAGATCCACTAGCTCCCATGTGTTGCTCTTCTGGAGTGAGCTGAACTCCTCCTTCATGGGTGTTTGCCATCTTGGATCTCCTGCTGCTTCTTCATATGTTTGAGGATCAAACTCCACCATCAAATAGCATTTTTTAGTAAACATAGGATCCTTCATGCACAGACCACTCTCAAACTGAGATCTAGTCCTTCTTGGGTCATTGGGATCCCCAGCTAGCTCACCTACTGCATGTAGTGTCTTGGATGCCCATTTTGGCCTTGTAGGGTTGTTAGGGTCTGCAATAAAATCATCTCCATCAGATAAATCAGAATCAGCATGTTCAACAAACTCTTTACTTACTTCTTGAGGTTCAGGTGGTGAAGAGGCTTCACCAACTTCCACTGCTGCAAGGGGTTCTTCTTCAAACTGAACACACCTTTCGATGAAGGCTTTATTTGTGCTCAAATTTATTAATTTGTACCCTTTTGAATCTTCAGAGTATCCAACAAAAATACACTCTTGGCTTTGGGGCTGCAAAGCCTTCCTCTTCTCTGTCAGGATTCTAGCCCAAGCCTTTGAGCCAAAAATCCTGAAATGGGTCACATCTGGCTTGTGCCCACTCCATGCTTCGAAGGGAGTCATACCATCAAGCTGTTTGTGAGGCACCCTATTCTGGATATAGCCTGCATAGTTGATAGCTTCGGCCCAGTACTTTGGTGGAAATTTTTTGGCCTCGATCATGCATGATGCCATCTCCTTCAGTGATCTGTTCTTCCTCTCAGCAACACCATTTTGTTGTGGTGTGTAAGGGATAGAATGCTGCATCTGAATACCTACATCTGCACAATGATTAATAAACTCAGACTTGACATACGCACCACCATTGTCATATCTGAGGGCCTTGATTTTCCTTCCAGGCTAGTTTTCAACCAAAGCCTTAAAGGCTTTGAATAGGCCAAAAACTTCAGACTTGTGTTTCAGGAAGTGAACCCAACAATACCTAGAAAATTCATCAATAAAATTCAATGCATATTTGGCCTGACTCATGGACACATCACCGTGGATCAGCTCGAGGGGTGCAGAGGTTCTCTCATGACTAGCTCTCTCAAATTTGTGCTCTGGGTGTTTTCCTAGGATACAGCCTTGGCAGACTCCTTTGGAAATTTTTATCTTGGGAAACCCTATGACCATCTCTTTTTCACTAAGATTAGAAAGATAATTGTAATTTAGGTGGCCAAATCTTTCATGCCACAGCTCGCTGGCTTCATTAGCATGAATGAGAAGAGTAGAGGGGTTTGAGTAAGGTAGGAAGTGTGAGAACATGTATACCTTTTGAGCATGATTTGCAACTTCTTTTGCAATGACTCTACCAGTTAAAATCTCAGTGATCTCAACTTCATCGGGGGAGAATATGACCTTCTTAGGAGACCTAGTGTGGGTCATCTGGTACACTGACAGGAGGTTGGAGGTGAGACCAGGCACATACAGCACATTGCTGAACTAACCATGATCAAGACCTATCCTTCCTTTTCCTTTACTTTCAGTGAGAGAGTCATCTCCCAATACAATAGATGGTCCTTTCGACATATCCATTGAGGATAAGGCCTCCTTAGTCGAAACCATGTGTCTTGAAGCTCCAGAATCAATGAAAAAACTGGGTGAGCTTGATGTGCCAGCAGCTAGAGCATGAAATCTCTCTCTATCATATGAACTTGATCCTCCTTCTCTCTTCTTTGAGCTTTCTGGAAGGGAGATGCCATTCTTCTCCAAGAGTTGGGTCAGCATGTCTATCTACTTTTTCATACAAGAGCTTTTAGAGTGATTTCCCTTATTGCAGTATGCGCACTTGTTCATTTCACCTTTGTTCTTCTTCTTCTGGTTATTCTTCTTGGAACCTTGTGGATCCTCCGGAGACTGTTTCTTGTCTCTCTTTTGCTCAAGTGGCTTTTTAGCTTTCTTTTTTGCTTTTGAATCCACCTTCAAATCTCCAGCAATCAAAGCTTGATCTTTGGATGGTTTGATGGTGCCCATCATCACCAGCTTGTCCTGTTCTTGTGTGAGAGATTCCATGAAATATGCAAGGCTAGGCATCTTCCAGGTTCGAGCTGTCAGTTTTTTGGAATAGAAGGTCAAAACAAACATTGAATAATCAGGGCCCGGCTTCAAGAGGATGGCTAGTATGAGTTGATCATCTTTCTTTTCGATACCACACTGTTTCAGCTGCAAAACTAGTGCTTTGAACTTGGATAAATATAGCTGCAGGGATTCAAAGCTCGTTGGACTCAGAGAAATCAGCTCATTTTCGATTTGATGTCCCCTCATCTCGTCTGTCTTTCCAAAAAGATCAGCAAGCTTCTCCCATACTTCATTCGGTGATGTCAATCCATCAATATGGAAAAGGAGGTCTCTGGAAATACTCAGACATAGGAGGCCATAAGCCTCATCCCTCATGTTGTGCCATTTTATCTTCTCTGCAGCTGCATTGGGATCTTCTTCTGTTGCCATAGTCACCCTCTAGAGGCCATTCGCTCTCAACAGTATCTCCATATCTTCTTTCCATTCAAATAAATTGAAAGGATTCAAGATAGTTTTTTGTGATTGATCCATAGCTTAGAAAATATGTCCCGGCTGTCAGTACAAGGCTCCCAGTCACTGATGTCGAACCTGCAAAACAATTTTTGAAGGAGAGAAACAACCTACAATGGCTCTGATACCATATGGAAATTGAACCAGGTGATAGATTAATTTTACTCACAACAATTAACAATTGATCATGCAAAATCACTCACAAAGAGACTGAAAATTGGAGCTGAACACTAAACTGTATTAAATCAGTGTACAATAGCCAACCCTATAAAATAATAGGTTGCTAAATAAATAACATACATCAGGGATTCGAATGCATGAGGAGCAATTCGAATCTAGCATAAATCAGGCCTACAAAAAATAAGCAAATCCCCCATAGGTGTAAAAAGCTGATCCCAAATCTGTCATGGAGCTCACGAATTGGAAAAAAGGCTTAGGCAAGCTAAAGAGTGGTGGAATGGTAGCTCATACATTCTTTTACATGGAGAAAAGAGAGGAGGATGTGTAGGACAAAAAACTAGTCAACCTCACCTAGTCTAGCTTTTCCTTTTGCCTTAAAACACTGCAAAAGCAGGCAATAAAGCAGAAAAAGCAGAAGGGCACCTAGGAGGCTAGGAATAAACTAGAATTGATTCCTTTAGCTCTCCCATGCGCTACATGAGTCAAATAAGGCAAGTTTGACCATTATAGATAGGCAAATGACAACTTGCACAAGGTGGGACACATGAACTAGGAAAATAAGACAAAAATAATGAAATTAATGTCTAAGTGGGTAAACTATGGGTTGATTATTCTAACAGTTTGGTGGTTCAACGAATTTTTAATTAACATGGGTGCCTTAAATATACCATTATGGCCTAAGTAGGGGCATATTCCATCAATCATGTATTGAAGGTCGCATACCTTATACTCAAAACCACCTAATTCAACTAACATGCATATGCATAGTCCAAAATTACCTATGAGATGCCATGTTTTATTTTTAAAGGCATCTTTCATATCCCTGGATTCCTAGAAGATTTAATTAAGGGCCAAGGGCATAGTTTCCTCCACTGACCATGTCCATGGCCTTGAGATGCATACCTAGTTCTCAATAAATGATGATTCCATGCACATCCCCATTAATATTAAAAGGATTCAGTTTCAACATCATGTGTGGTGGTTGGAGGCATCAAGTTTGGCCTTAAATGGTTAAAAACTTCCTTTAAGGCATAAGGACCAAGTGTTCCCCCCCATATATGTCAAGGGTCCTAATATATTTACTTAGTGATAAAAATTTTCTAATGGCATTAGTATCCCCATTTCAAGTTAAATGATACCATGGAAGGATCTATTGATGTTGTTAAATGCATCATTCTTGGCTCTAGATGCCTACAAGAATATTCTAGGGGATAAGACCTAGGATTCCTCCCCTTATTATGTATAAGATACAAAGACACATACATAGTACTTATAAACCACTAATGGTTCCCATATTTCCATTCAAATCCAAACTATTAACTGTAGAGGTCATATATGGTGATTCAAGGTGTCGTTCATGGACCTTGAACCCTAAAAGATGGTTTACAACCTGAAACTAAAGATTTGTGTACCAACCATGATTAACACCTTATCCTCCATATCTAATTCTAAAAAAATTACAAATCTTGGCCATATCTCAACTTAAAGGTTGAGGATACTCTTAATAGATCATGTGTGTTTGTTCGAGGTGGTGTTCTTGGCCCTATATGTCTATAGGATTCCTTTAGGAAATAAGGACTAGGTTTCCTCTGCCAACCATTTTTAAAGATATGTTCCTAGTTCTAAGCGAATTATAATGCATTTGATATTCTCTCTTATATGAAAAATATCACATAATGAGGTCGTATGTGCAAGTTTGACGCCTTGTTCATGGACCTCAAGCCTTAAAAATTACCTTTAAGGCATAAGTATTGAGTTTCCTCCCCCAAGCATGGTCAAGGGACTATGACCCATTCTTAATTGTTAAATCCTCCTAATGGTGTCCATATTATAACACAAAGAAAAACTATGCTCTTTGGAGGTTAGTCATGGATGTTTGAGATGTTTTTTTTATGATGCTAAAATATTACTATAGGTCATAAGTTTTGTGGGTCTCCATAACGTGTGCACATTTTGCTTCTCGTAAAAGCGTGCGTGTTTTGATTCTCAATAACGCGTGTGTGTTTTGTAACTATAAAATATGTGGCTATTTTTTTTACCTAATCTATGTGTCATATGCCATGTTAGGATCGAGCTTAGCCAAACCAAGAAAAACATAATGCAAGCAACTTATATTTTTATGTATCATGAGCAAATCTAAAAGGTCCCTTAACTTCTTACACATAGCCATCCACATTGAGGTTTTTTTTAAATATTCAAATAATATATTCCATTAAATCTACAAAAATTAACTAAAATAACTATTCCATTAATTTTGGAAAAACTGATCTACGAAATTATTTCCTCAATTAATATTTTTTTATTACTTAAATTAAAAGTTTAGTATTCAAGAATTGAAAATGAAATATTACATATCAATTAGAAATAATTTGATAGGCCCTAAATCATGAAGAATCTATGATATCCTACTTAGCTAACTGCCAATATCGTTGAGACATTGAGGAATAAAGGAATAAGCGAATGAAGTTTTACCCATAGTTGCATTCTTTACTACAACAGATTTTTTATCTATATTAGAGGTGACCAGACCGGTATAAATATTTATACTATGATAATATGTTATATATGAAAATAAGATAGTACAAATGGAAGGCAAAAATGAGGCATTCATAATCTTTGAGTTATTTTTAAATGGCTATATTAAGCTAAGCTAAAATAAAATAAAATTAGTTTTAGTTATGTCAAACCAAAAAAGAAACTATGAACACATTGTGAAACATGGGATTCAATGTTGGTTACAACAGTATCAATGCACAGTACTAAAGAGTGTGAAATAAACTCTTGCAGGGAAGATTGGGTATCAATCTCTCCATGTCAACATCTTTTATTTAACATGATGTAATTATAGTGCCAACCAACCATATAAAAACCATGTTTGAGCATTACTTTCACGAAGAGAAGAAAGTGATATGAATTTCAAATGCATTGGTTCAGTAATAGATAGATTGTGAAACCCAATTTTCATGGATTTTATTCCAACTTTTTATATGTAACCATACTCTTTTATTATTAATGTTTTAATGTAACTACAAATAAACTATCGATTAATATATTGCTTTTAAAGATTGTGTGTATTCAAAGTCATTCTTTCATTTTACGAGGTAAACTGAAATTATAAAATATAATTACAACGGTCCCATCCTTAAAGTTCATTTTAATGATGTGTTAACATATAAATACACTTAACACATTTATTTTATTTTTATCAAATAAGTCTAACATGAACACATTACAATCATTTGAACATTGTTTTTAAGAGTTATAATAATTACTAGTGAAGCCGCAATTGGTAAATGGAAGAAAACTACTGATAAATTATTTTCCACATACAACTAAAATAGGAAAAATTTATAATAACACATTTAACCATCCTTTAAATGATTATGTTTTAAGAGTTGTGATGACCAATAAAAGCACAACTGCAAAAATTAAATGCAATCGTCTGATTCAACCAAACAAACAAGTTATTTAATAAACTATACATACATTCTAATACATTAGACAACCATTCAAGTAAATAACCTTTTTTAACTTAATAAATCTATAGAAATAAACAAAATAAAAATATTTTAATTTCTAATAATGATAAACCATATTTCCAATCTTTATATTAGTATTTTGATATAGGAGTAATTTGAAATTGAAAACTGATACCAGCGTAGATCCAAATCCTAGGCTCTATCAAGCACCGAGAGGGATCAAATATCCTGAGGTGCAAACTTCCTTTAGTGAAATATTAATATTATATTAATATTAACTTTTATCTTTTAAATTAACCATTAGATGCAACTATTAGCTTAACTCTACTAATGATACAACCATGAGCTTAAATTCAACTATGACGCCATCACACTCTTAAAAAGGTGTTATCCTCTCTCGCTTAAGTTGCTTCTGTGGTGTACCCTCTTCTCCAATCAATGTCATGAACTAAAGTGTTTGTATCTTCATCTTTCTGCAACTGGACTCAACACCTAACTTTACCAACTTTAACCACTTTTAACAACTTCAACGTAGATTGATCATTGGCTATTTTGCATTTATATAAATACTTATCTCCTTACTTTCAGAATCCATGTCTGTTTTCAGCTCTCAAATAAGTAAGGACTCTAGGGTTTGAAGCTGAATTGGATATACTTATTGTACTGTAAGTCAAAGTTCAAACTACAATGGAATTGTTCAATCAACATGTATCTGACAGGTTAGTTTTCATGGTCGTATGGCTGACATTGTTGACTGCTATGGCCTTCGCGAAGCTACGCTCCGAGACATTCGTTGTATGTATAAAATTTATTTTTTTTAGTTTTAAAACTATACTATTTTTTAATACAAAAAAATTTCAAATAAGATATCCGGTTAAACTTAAAACCTAATAAATGAAAATATAAGTAAATTACATATGGTTAAAAGTATTGGGATAATTAATAAATATATTTTTCCATCCTTTGTAGTTTTTGCATATATATAATTTTAGATTAAAATATCTGTAATGGTTTTTGATCACTCATAATATGACTATATACACACCTTTATTCTTTGATTATTTATGTAATGCTCTCGAGCTGGTTTATTGGATATTAAGCTTCAATCGACCTCTGTAAAGAGGCTATGTGGGATGCACAATATCATCACCGTTAATGGTTAGTTTCTAGGTCCAACTCTCCATGTTAGGAACGAAGATACTCTTATGGTCAAAGTGTACAACAACACCCAATATAATGCTACAATCCACTGGTACGTCTAGAACTATATAGTGAATCAGATTGATAATAATGGATTTTGCTGATAGTAAATGTCATGGAATTAGTACAAGTCGGTTTAGTGTGTATATCTCTGCATTTGCTTGTTGAAAGAGATACTGTACAGTTTTAAGAACTAGTACAGCTAATGAACGAAAGAGATTCTATTATGTTTGCAGGCATGGAGTATGACAGTTCCTCACAGGGTGGGCCGATGGACCCGAATCTATAACCCAATGCCCCATTCGCCCAGGGGGAAGTTACACATATAGATTCACCATCACTGGTCAAGAAGGAACCCTCTGGTGGCATGCCCACAGTTCATGGCTGCGAGCGAGTGTGTATGGAGCCTTTGATTATTTATGTAATGCTCTCGAGCTGGTTTATTGGATATTTAGCTTCAATCGACCTCTGTAAAGAGGCTATGTGGGACGCACAATATCATCACCGTTAACAGTTAGTTTCCAGGTCCAACTCTCCATGTTAGGAACGGAGATACTCTTATGGTCAAAGTGTACAACAACGTCCAATATAATGCTACAATCCACTGGTACGTCTAGAACTATATAGTGAATCAGATTGATAATAATGGATTTTACTGATAGTAAATGTCATGGAATTAGTACAAGTCGGTTTAGTGTGTATATCTCTGCATTTGCTTGTTGAAAGAGATACTGTACAGTTTTAAGAACTAGTATAGCTAATGAACGAAAGGGATTCTATTATGTTTGCAGGCATGGAGTACGACAATTCCTCACAGGGTGGGCCGATGGACCTGAATTTATAACCCAATGCCCCATTCACCTAGGGGGAAGTTACACATAGAGATTCACCATCATTGGTTAGGAAGCAACCCTCTGGTGGCATGCCCATAGTTCATGGCTGCGAGCAACTGTGTATGGAGCCTTGATCATATCTACCAGCATGGGAGCCACTTATCGCTTTACTAAGCCCCATGGCCAAGTTCCCATTCTTCTAGGTATGTTAGTACTATTTCTGTTTTTTATGATCCCCAATTAGCAATATTCAATTGTGCTTGTTTTTATTGCCAGGCCCTGTTTGCATTCATAGGTGAATGGTGGAATAGGAATCCTATTGATGTTGTGAACCAAGCAACCCAAATAGGAGCTGCCCCCAATGTTTCAGATGCATTTACTATGAATGAACAACGAGGAGATCTGTATCAATGTTCAAGTTCATGTACATTTCTCACTGCATTAATGCATCTACTGACTAAAATTATTCATTTAATGGCAAATCTGATTCACTTTATCTAGAGATCTAAGCTGCTAATGGTCAATGATCAATGTAGAAACCTTTCGCGTCCTAGTGAAGGCTGGGGAAAGTAAAATCCTACGGGTGATCAATGCTGCACTCAATACCGACCTATTCTTCGCGGTGGGTAGCCACACAATGACTGTTGTGGCTGTGGATGCTTTGCATATGAACCCTTTTCAGACGAACTTTCTGATGCTCGGCCTCGGGCAGACAACAGACGTACTTGTCACCACCGATAAAAGTACAGGTAAATATTACATATTACAGGCTGCTCGAGCATATTCCAGTGGCCAAGGAGTTCCCTTCGATAACATCACTACGGTTTCCATTTTGGAATACAAGGGAAGCTCTAGCAGTCATGTTATGGGAAGCTAGTAGTAAGTCATTTTTTTTTATAGCCAACATAACATTATGTAACGTTACGTAACGTGACAACGTTACGTAACATGACAACGTTACGTAATGTTACAACGTTACGTAACGTTACAAGATCTACCCCATACTGGGCTGTAGAGTGCCTCTCGGCGCAACAAATATAGTAATAACTCATGATGTCATAAATATAATGACCAACCATTTATTTTATAAACATTATATAAGAAACAACCACATTGTCATCAAATATATTACACCATGAAGGAAATCTCAAACGTATGTTAGAATTCCTTCTAGCACAAGCACATTTAGGGTATTTCTTACAACACTCCATAGTAAATAAAAGCGAATGCATGTTAGCTTTATTTCTAGCATAGGAATATGATCATTTCTTACAACAACATTGCATAGTCAAGAAATGACAATGCATGTTAGGTTTTCTTCTAGCACAATCACATTAGGCACATTACTAACAATAAAATTGAATAGTTAATGAAAGCTAATGTATTAATGACCAACAATTTATACTATAACATTATTTAAGAAACAACCACATTGTCAAAAAAATATATGGCATCATAAAGGAAATATAACACATGTTAGATTTCTTTGTAGCACAAGCACACATGGGAATTTCTTGCAACAACATTGAAATTTAAGAGAAGGAAATATATGACACTAGTGACCAACAATTTTATTATAAACATTATATAAGCAACAATAACATTGCCAAAAAATCATAGCACCATGAAGAAAAACTAGAAGATGCTAGATTTCCTTCTAGAACAAGCTCAAGAGAATTTATTACAACATTTTATAAAGAATGAAAGCTAATGCATCAATGACCAATAATTTACATTATAAACATTATATAAAAAACAATTACATTATCATCAAATATTTTGCAGCATGAAGGAAATTTAACACATGTTAGCATTCATTCTAGGACAAACACAAGGGCATTTTTTAGAACATGTAAATTAAAATAAGTAATTTTTAAAAATCTCTCTTGTGACATGCTTTGTACTGAATGACATGAAATTCCTTGATTAGTTAGAATATCATGAACTAAAGTAAAATTTCCCTTGTAAAAAATTAAATAAAAATCAATACATTACTATGCCTCGATGACTGATGTTATATGACTATAATTACAAATAATTTATTTAACAATACATTTTTTAAATAAATGATATTGTAGAAGAATATTTAGTGAGTTGCAACAAATTCGATAAAAAATCAATTATAAACAATAGTAATGATGTATATTAATAAAATTGTCAATTCCCATATATTTCAAAAAATATAAAATTGTACAAATTGATTCACCAAAATCTATATCCAAGTTGTATTGAAAAATTGAAATGTACTTCTAAACAAATTTCTAAAGAATTATATCTTCATCTATTCCAATGAATTATATGTTTTATTGAACATTCGAATGTACTCACGTTTCTCTTTGATACAATGAAGTGTCTAAAGAAAGGGAAATACAACTTGAATAAGCCAAGTATCTTGCTCTTGTCATGTATAATCATTTATCAGGATATGGTTTGACTGATATCCAATGAATTGAGAAGTTTGATTTGATTTATATATTAGCAATACATTTTATTCTCCAATATTGGGACAACACATCGCTCAACCTTTTCTCATAAAATTGTATTGTACTCCCTCCTTTGGATTTCGTTTGGAAACGACAATGGGACCTTTTCTTACTGAAAAGGCCTTAAAAATAGGACATGTCACCAAATTCACATTTATTTTAATCTCAATTAGATTAGTTCCTAATTAGCATTTGTATACATCAAATTCTACACTACAATTTGTCATTTATCTTATGCATAAAATTCTATACCACAAATGAAAAATATTGATTCATCATAAAATTTTGTATTTGTTGTATAACACGGCACTTACATCATGTACTTCAATAATCAAGATGTCACAAAACTATAAAAATCCATATAAACAAATGTAATCCACCTAAAACTAATAATTTGTGAGATATTTTATTTATTATTTTAAATATTTTTAAAAAAAATAAGGAATAAAACGAATGTAATGAATTTATTTTATTAATAAAAGACACGAAAGGGATTAAGGGATTAGGGGACATAGATGGAATAGTTGGAATAGTTTAACTTGCTTATAGTAGTGTTATTAAATTTTGTTTTGACTGCAACTATTTGTTTCTGGAAAGTTAGAACCACTAGCGAGGAAGGCTATAGAATCACCTCCTCCCAATGCCGCATCTTAGAACACCCAGGTAAACAATGTGTAAAAACCCTTGGTCTTATTTATGTTTTCATTTCCAAAAAAATTAACAACATTGTTCACCATTTAAGTGGGTTTGTTGTAGGAAGCTCTTAACTAAGCGAAGGGGACGAGCAGAACATCCTCTGTGGAGATAATTTGTTTAATATTTTTCTTTAAACCATTAGTGTTTAAGCTCTCATTTAGAGAGGGATTTATAGCCTCTCTTCATTGGAATTATTTTTATGTGCGTTTGTAGCTTGTTTTCGTGTTATGGGTTCCATCATGGATGGAATTACCACCACTTTGCATAATATGTAATTAAAAGTTGTTAGGGTTTAATGAAAGATGGCGGAAGCCATCGTGGATGGAATTATGACCACCCCCTTTATGCGTACATTGTTTTGATATAATTTAATGTAAAATTAAATTGGATGTGACCCATTGTTTCATTTCATTTTTAATGAAAATTCTATCATGAGTTATACCATAATTATACTTTGTATATATCATTGGTTTAGTTAATGGTTTCCATCCTTCGATGGTCTTACTTCCATGAGTAATTTTGATAAGATTCAATGCTTAAAGATAACTAGGTTATTTTTAAATAGGAAGTGTGTAGTATTTAAAAAATATTGTTTCCCTCGGTTAAATACCCATATGATGATTTATCCAATGTGGTCTATGTATATCCTTTTATCTTGTTGTATATTTGAATTTAAAAGGTAATAATTGTGTTTATTCATTGTGTAAACAATGGTTTCCATCATTCGATGGGATTATGAGCATGCTTAGAATGGAAAGGTTTGTTGCTGCAATTAGCTAGGAATTTGCTTGGAACTTGTGATGTTTGGTTACATCGATTCCGGTTGTTCACTGTTATCTTTAATAAATTTGATAGAATGTGCGTGAATCCATAATTTATTTTTTTGATATGTGAGTATTACCATAACTGATATAATCCTTTATTTTTGTGTGACTGTATTTTGAAGATTCTCCTTTCACATATCAAATATATATATACAACTATAGGCTATTAATATTGTTTAATTAATAGTTAGCTATGTTGTAATTCATGAATTTTTTTTATATCTATCTTGATAGTTTTTATAAATAAATCAATCTCGGATATTTAATTAGATCACCTTGATCCCGATCTGACCATTCTTGATCTTGTACCAGGGTTTAAGAAATAATTAAATAATATTTTTGTAGATTAACCCCATAGGGAATACATCCTGTATACAGTAATTTTGATTGTTGTTTTTAGGTTTTAACTGTAAATTGTTTAGTATTTGAAGAATGTTAAATTTATATACTTTAATTGTAATTTACCTAGATCTATGACATAAGAAATAGTTTGAAGAAAAATAATCAATAGATATTTAATCATTTAAGGAATCAATTATTTGAAAAGAAATTGAATCTACAGTAGACAAAATCATCTACAAAGCCTTAACTTGGGTATGGATGGTTAATCCAAGAAGTGTTACCAATCAAATCTAATCATTCGCAGGTATAGAAAAAATGCATAAAAAATCTAGAATCGATACATAAATAAGATTTAGAATCTATACATGATAGATAATTGTTCAATAAGAATGGATAAAAAATTTATGATTAAGATTAAAGGTGCAAACCCATATTTAAGATCAAAACCCTATTATAATTAGGAAATAGAATAATAGCCTAGCACCGCTGCTGGATAAACATAAATGGAATAGTTGTTCTTCACAACCAACTCCTAGAGTAGTCAAATTACTTGCTCGAGAACCCTTGCGCCTACTTGTTGAACCATAAGAGAAAACTCTAAGTAATGCACCATCTCTTATATTATCAGATTCAATCTCCATGTAATTCTAGCCTCCTTCTTTCTAATGGACAAACTATTATATACTATTATTGCTAGGACTTGGTCATTTAAGAGCCTCTTTCTCTTTAGCACTCAACTAGGAGTAGTGACCTTATTTTGGGGAAGATTCCTCATGCGCCTTGAGTTCTCAATCAGAATCTACAACCACTTGTATTTTCCTCTTATCGGTCAACAATCACTCTTCAACAACTATTCCACACTTGTCCCCTTTAGTATCTTTTATTAATAAAAGAATAATTAATTAAATTTTGTTTTATTTTTTACTCTCTCTCAAAAATATTTAGAATAATAAAATAAAATATCTCAGAAAAAATTAATAATAAATTATTAATTTTAGGTGTATTATATACACCTCCCCTTAGAGGATAGCACTGTGCTTGGTGTTACTAAATTTATGATTTATTCTTCCTTTTATTTATCTTGGAATATGATTATATATGTGTCCCTCATAATACTTTTCAATTCCCAAGTATATTCTTCCAGACTAAGGTGCTTCCATCTCACTTTCACTTGTCCAATGGTATCATTCCATAGTAAAAGTTCTCTCTTGTTGAGAATATGCTCTAGTCCCACCAAGAAATATTTTTTGGGGTCCACCTACATAAAATTCCAATCGATCACATGAGTAACCTGATAAATATATCTCTTTAAAATATAAACGTGAAAAACATTATGTACTTTAACCATGGATGCTAGGGCTAACTGGTATGAAACCAACACCACTTTAGCAAAAATTTCAAATGGCATGCAATAGCTGGGTTCCAACTTTGAACACTTGCCCAATCTCAAAGAAATATTTATTAGGTTTTACCTTTATGTACACATGCTCATCCACCTCAAAATCTCTACTAGTTCTTTTTAGGTTAGCATAATGTTTCTTCCTATCTCGGGAACCCTTCAAGTTTTTTTTCACATGTTTCATGGTTAATTCCAGATCCTTTAATGATTCAGATCCTAGCATTAACCTATAAACTAGAGAACTCCAAGAAATTGGATTATTACATTTGCATCCATACATAATTTCAAAAGGACTCATACCTGCTCATACTTGAAAATTATTATTATAAGAAAATTCTACAATGTGTAGGTAGTCTTCCCACTTACCTCATTTGTCCATTACATGCATTTTGAACATGTCTTCTAGAACTTGTTTTAATCTTTCAGTATTCCCATGCGTTCGCAGATGATACTCAATAATGAAGTTCAATGGTGTGCCTAACCCTTTAAACAAAGATTTCTAGAAATTTGGTGTAAATTTTCTGTCTCTATCTAAGATTACTACCTTTGGTACAATGTCACCTGAAAATATCTTTCATAAAAATATATGTAATCTTAACCTCCGTATAGGTAGATTTTACAAGAATAAAATGAGCTTATTTACTTAACTTATCAACTATGACCATGATTGAGTCATCTTTCCTAAAATTTTTATGAATGCCTCTTATCAAATCCATGCTAATTATTTCCCACTACATTCCAGAATGGGTAGCGATTCCAATAACCTTGTTGGATGTTGGTGTTCTTCCTTCCCTTGTTGGAATTCAATATAGCGAGCTAAGTACTCTTCTACCTATTTATTCATGTTAGTCCAAAAGAATTCCTTTTTGGTCATGGGGATTACATTCTAGTATCCACGATGTCCTGATTAGGGTCATTTATGTAACTCATTCATGACTCTTAATTTGATTTTTGTTGTACTTTGTATGTACAACTTATTTTTGTACAACAGTAATCCCTTTCTGTTTAGGCTAAAATATGTTTTTATCTCATTCTTTTCATTTTCAGCAGTCTTTTCTTTTAAAATTTGGTATTCTTTATCAGAATTGTCTGCAATTAAGATCTGATTTTTCATACCTGGTTAATAATTGTTGCTTGCAAGTAGTAAATTTGAATGATGTCTCAATGCGTCCGAAACTGTGTCTTATTTTCCTTTTATGTGTTTTATTTCAAAGTCATATTCACTTAAAAGAGACAATCATCCTGCATGTCTAGCATTTAAATTTTTCTAGTAAAATAAACATTTCAAACTTATGTTATCTAACATTACTAGAAATTTCCTTCCGGTGAGGTACTATCGCCACATCTTTAATGTGTGAATAATTGCATCAAGATCTAAGTTGTGCATAGCGTAATTATTTTCATGTTCTTTTAATTTCATATATTCATAAGACAAGGTGTAATTATGTGGTATTAATACCTGACCTAATCCTTCCTTACAAGCATTTGTGTTTATGACAATATCATTAAAAGGATCCACAATTTTCATGATACAGGTGGTAGTTAACATATGTTTTAATTTATTAAAGATTTCCATAAACTTTTGATTCCACTCAAACATTTTATCTTTCTTCTATAGTGAATTTATGGGGTAGGCTATATTAGAAAATCCTTCTATGAACTTTTGATAATAACCAATAATATCCATGAGCAATCTTGCGTCTCTTACATTTTTAGGAACTCAACATCCCATGATAGCGTTAATTTTTTTGAGGTCGATAGAGATCCCATACTTGGACACAACGTGCCCTAGATATTGAATGATGTCTTTAAACAAGTAGCATTTACTGAACTTAGCAGACAATTGTTGTTTTTTTAATACTTTTAAAATTATCTTTAGATGTTCTTCATGTTCTTATTGTCGAGGAAGACAACTACAAATTTATCGAGATAGTTACTTAGAATACTATTCATTAAGCACATGAATGATGTAGGTGCACAGGTCAACCCAAAAGGAACTATGATAAATTCGTAGTGACCATAATGATTCCTAAAAGTGGGTTGAAATATGTCTTCATCTTCGATCCACACTTTACAATATCTAGACCTTAAGTCTATTTTAGAGAATATTATTTCCCCATAGAGATGATCAAATAGATCGTCTATCAAGGGAGAGGATATCAATTTTCAATAGTCATTTTATTTGGTTTTTTATAGTCTATGCACAACCTTAAGGTTTTATCTTTCTTCGTTACAAATAATACTGGAGCTCCCCAAGGGGAAACACTAGGTCGAATATACTTTTCTTCAATCAATTCTTGTGATTGTGACTTGAGTTCAGTAAGCTCTATTAGGTGGATTCGGTACGGGTATTTTGATATTGGTACCATTGTAGGTATCATATCGATTATGAAGTCTTTGTCTTTCTTCAAAGCTAACCCAGGGACTTCTTCTAGAAATATGTCTTTAAAATACTTTAAGATAATTATATCTTCTATTTTAAGGTTGTTTTCATTATCTTTATCATCCATTACATAAACAACAAATACTTTACATCCCTTACGTACTAAGATTTTCATTTGGAGTGCATAGATCTCTCTGATTGTAATTTTTCTGGGAATTCCTTTCACATTAATTATGTTTCGAGTATCATCTATGTCTGTAAAAGTTTTTTCAAAAGAATTCAACATTACCATGTGATTTTCTAGCCAGTCCATTCATATTAACATAGAATAGGAATCTAATGGTAAAATATTCAAATCAACATGCGTATTGAAATTATTCATTAATATTTTACATCATTTTACAGAACTAGTGACTTTATGCTTAGCACCTATGGATAACTGTACCATCCATGACATATCAAATTTGTAAGGTACTAATTTACATAATTCAACTATTCTAGGTGATACATAATTCAAACTTGCATATGGATCAATTATTATGGAATAGGTTGAATTTTTATCATACCTTCGATCTCAACCATTGAAGTTTGATGGTCTCCTTGTCTATTCTCCAGCGCAACGCTGATTCCAAGAATGATCCTCTCCATGTATCCAACTACAATAGCTTCCTAAATGGAGTGAACATTAAAGTTTTTCTTTCTTATTTGACAGTATTTAAAATAATGTAGATCTGCACATTCCCAACATTTTAAGGGTTCCCTCTTTGCAGTGTTCTTATTCAAAGTAGTGGGAGGTTCTCTTTTTTATCTGTAGGATTGTGTGGTTTAAATTTTTTATAGTTATTTCCTTGACACCCTTTGTAATTATTCCCTGTATTTTTGTGAAATTTATTATTTTTCTTTCTTGGATCAAAGTTATCTCATGTAATATATCAAATTTGGGACCTGACACTTATAGGCATGAGCCTATTGATTATGATGTTCTCTTGATATTTTATTTTGATATATCGGGTTGAAGAACCCACTGCATATGAACATGATGATTTGGTTTTATATATTGGGCGTAAGCCAATTGTTGATTATATATATATATATATATATATATATATATATATTCTTGTTTTTGTTGGGATAGACCCTGAAGCACATGATTGATGAGATGTTTGTGTTGAGCGAGGAGATCTGGAGTACATTAGTACTTACATTTGTGTTGAGTGAGAAGCTTTGGAGCACATGAAAATATAATATTTGGAAGTGTTTCGCATAATCCCTGGAGCCTTCCATGTTTATGTTGATAATAAGACCTGGAGCATCATTTCGTTGGCCATTGTATCCCTAGCTGTATTGTATAAATACATCCTATCATTAGTGTTGAGCGAAGAGATATGGAATTGCACGAAGTTTGTAACTCATTGTTAAAGCGTTGAGTATGGGCTCTAGTATGCACTAGGGGTTACTGAAAAGAATTTAATAACTTTTGAGTGAAAATGACTCAAGAAAAATATTTATCTCATGATACTTATTTATAAGTGATTAAATGAAAATTTTGAATTTCTGTATTCTCATCAAGTAATGAAGAACTACCACATTATACGAGGCAAATCCAACATGCAAGGATGTTTATAGTTGTCTAGCCTTGTAGACCTAACCATCTACCTACTTGATGTTAATGAAGAAGTGTCATTAATTCTAGGGATCATGGTATATGATACCCAAAGACAAATGTTAATAAATCTTATATTATTATGTATTTTATAAATGGTTTGTATAAGAACAAATATAGTGATAATATTAATGATGAAAGAAAGAAAGAAAATCTCCATCCATTATTATTTATTATTTAAAGATAATAAATAGTCCAATACCTACAAAAGCCTAATTAGGAACTAGTTTAAAGTTCATAAGTTCAAGTATTAAAAATTACCCAAATTAATTAAAAAGGGTTAAATCAAGAAACCAAGGTTCTTGATTTAACTATCCCTTTGACTGCAAAGTCTGTCTATAAAGACTCAATCTAAGGAAAGGATTGGGGCTTTGATATATCAATGGGAGGATTCATTTTGTTCATGTTTTTCTTTGACGTAAATTCTTGGTGAACATTTTCCTGGAAGGAAAAACGAGAACTGATCCATACGTGATATACGAGATAGGAAACACTACCTTAGGAGCTCTAAGCTATTTGCATGTTGGATTTCAACTCGAGGGGATCCAAATTAAAACCTAGAATACTTTCAGGTCATGTTTGGGTGGAACATGGTAGTTCCCAAGTGATTTGGTCATGAAAAATAGAGGTCATATATTCCTTTGAATTGTTAATGCTGGTTATTTGATTTTTCGGGTTTATCCATTAAAAGAGATTCAAGTTACAGGTATGAAGCCCTAGACATCCTATTTCATTTTCCCATAATAAATGTTGGCTATGTTAGGCAAATGATTACATTGCATTTCCTAACTCTATGTGTTTGTTTGTTTCTGTGTATAAAATCTTCTAGGGTTTGCATCTTTAAATATTAACCCTAGGCTGTAAGTGATTTTCTATACCAAATTTATCCAGGATTCATTCATTGATTTACTTCTGCAACATTGATTCATTTATAAATGTTTATCATGGGTTCTGCATCCTAGTTTTAATTCCTGTATTATTTTTACTAATGAAACTCGGTTAAGTACAAACTAGGTTTTATTTCATATTTATTGTCTATCTATTCGTTTGGCCTTTATAACTCTACCGACATTTTTCATTTGTCAATAGAGGAATGTCTTATATTTAAATAGACTAGTGGAGAGTAATAATTTTATAACTATACATTAATCATTCTAGAATGGAATTATAAATCAATCAACTAAGTACAGGTTATGAGTAGTTCCACATTACATCAAAGATAGATAAACCATCAAGACCTTTCAAGGTCTGTGTACCAAAATTAATGTTAACTACTAAACCATTTCAAGTAAAAATAACATCATCATAAGTAAATAAACAAAGTAAGCATCATGACCATAGATGGGTCTAAAGTCAAGTTTCCTTTCATTATTAAAATCCATAGAACTAATATTAAAATCCACAGACCTATTACTATAAATCCACCTAATCAAATCGTATTCCATAAAATCAAATAGCCCCATTTTATTCTCAAATCACAGCCATATCATAAAAATTAACCAAAGTATTATCATCATCTTTAACGAAAGAACCCAGTGATTGCATTAAGTTCATAGGAATGAATCATGTAGACTACCTTTCTATTCACTTGCATAACCACGATACCCTTTATATTAAAACCTACAGGAAATATTGTATAATCCAGATAGTAATCTCTACACAGTCCAAGTATTTATACAGGAGGGGACAGGAATCATATCCTATGGGAACATAAGCCCCAAAACGTAATCATCCAATTTAATTACATACCCATAAAATCAACCACGATCAGGATTCAAATCCTTTGGAGTCATTACACATCCATCACGGTGACACTATACACAGAGGGTATGTGGGCTTAATAATCAAACACATTCACTACAACAAGGTTGGGATACCCCCATGGTCTGCAGTTGCACTGTAAGCATTTCATCAGACACCAAATAACTAAATACATAGTCCATTAAAAGAAAACCTACAACAACGATAGCCATTGTGGGTTTTCAACCATGGCTTTTTGACTTTTTCCACATTATGTATTAATAAAGAAATAGGAAAAAATTGCAACCAAATAAGCTATTACAGCAACCATGGGGAGGGATCACACCACACAAGGCATGTCCATCAACCCATACGCTATCAAGTATTAATAGCTAAGAATAAATACAAGCAATTATACATAGAACATCCACCAATCACACATAATTCCAAGCCTTAACAATAACAACGAATTACCAAGAAAATAGGGTATATTATTTACACAATAACCATTAAAGTTTGAAATCAAAATATTACATAGTCATGCCAAGCGATATGGCACCATTGCAAGCAATGGTGCTACCCAGGATTAAAACCACCAAATCAAAAATACAATTTACATAAACAAAATGAAGAGTCTGCTAGAAGTCCCAAGGTTCCCCATTCGGTGATAACACCACCCTCGTTCTTTTTACAAACCCAAACCTTGTATACATAGGCCCGAAAGAGAATCGATATCTCATAAGTAAAACCCAAATAACAATGATATAACCCAATCCCACCCACAATGTCAAGAGGGGACAAACTTATGCTTCTGTAACAAGCTTACCATGACTATGATGGCATCATCCTTGAGCTGATAATGAAGCTTTGATCCATCCCACTCCTCACAAATCCTATCACCTGCAACCTCCAACATGACGAGGATGAGAAGTATGACATAGAAGAAGCAATTAAACAAATATCAAATGCAATCATGAAACCAACAAATCCTACCTTCGTAACCAGGGCGTCATCTCCATTCACAGCTAAGAGCTAATCCCAAACCCTCCATAGACCAAGAGAAATGACCCAAACATTCGTGGAGCTAAGCCCCAATATTGGGCTTCCCCAAAACCGAAGAAGCATTAATGGCTCTACCCTGGTGTCAACTATCCACCAAAAACCCACTTGTCCATAGTTTGCATTCATTCATGAGTGTGCTTCAAACCTTAGAATATAAATCACCACCCCAATGCTTATACAAGGTAGGGCATGTTTTAGGTATCCTTTAACCATAGGCTTAAGCCTTGAACCCTTGCATATCTATATTCCCTAAGCTTAATGCTTAGCAACCATGTCATATAAAATATGCCATGGTATTATTGCTAGGTATAAAATCAAGGTTTGGTCTATACCTCCAAAGTTTAAAACCTGTCAAGAGAAAATAAATACATGCTAATACTTTGAATGTAACAAATATGAATTACAAATAGATTAAGTTAGGAATAGAGGATCCGTAACTTCATAATGAAAAGTAGGCATCTCATAGATAATCTATCTGTGTTAAATAATTAATGAATTTCATAATTACCTTGCTATCAATCTGAGTCTGTAATGAAGTGTAGTAACGAACAATAGGTAGAATAATTATCAAAACATTCAACACACTTTAACAAGTCTTTGTCACTTAGTATAATCTGGATACGAGATGAAATAGGTGCCTTAGTTCAAAGAACTAAGTAAGCCTACTAGACAAGTGAACACTTTACCTCTTAGTAATTGTCACATGGGAGAACTAGTCCCACCACTCCACCCACTTTAGTTCCAGAAACAAAATTAAGTTAGAACCATATAAATAACAAGTAATACTATGAAGAAATAAGCAAAGCATATAATTAAGTACCTACACATTCACAATAATGTATAACCATAAGAATAATGTAGTAAACAAGCATTATGACATTGTAAGTAAAATGCAGTAATATTCATAACTTAAAGTAAGATGATAGAATGTGAGAAAAACTTATGACCAAATAGTGGTACATTCAGTGTACATTATATTCCGCAACTTCAATAATGCTTTAGAAAGGTAGTTTTTAATAGCCTAATAATTTTTTTTTCAATTTTTGGGGACATTACATCTCGCCTTTTAGTCTTCCAAATTGTTACACTTTCTGTTTTATTTTTATTCTTTTCCTAAAATAAATTTTATTTTCTCATTGCTTCTTCGAGAGTCTTCACATTGTCATACTCAATCCACTCTTTAAGACTTATAGGAAAACAACTGAGAAAGTGCTATATCCTTGGTTTTTCATCTATTATATATGGTAAGTAATGAAGCACACTCATGAATTTACTACAAATCTCTTTCATAGTACTAGCTCCTAGTCTTAAATCATAAAATTCCTTATCCTTCTCTTTGTAATACTGTTCTGAAAGTTATTTTTGTTTAAAAGATTTTTTAAAGGTTTTCCAAGTTATGTATATTTCCTTTATTCTCTTTACTTTCTTTATATCCTCCCACCATATATCTTCTTTTAACTATATATTCTTTTCCAGTTAAATTATATATGGCCATTTTATCTTTTAGTTCGTCGTAGTAATTATAGATTTGGAAGTATTTCTCCATCCTTGACATTGAGGCTTCCACCTCTTCGCCTTTTCCAATCTCATTGCTAAACATTGGTGGTTTAATCATTTTAAACATCCCATATATTTATTCATACAATTTGTACTTTATTTTCCTTTTATTATCATCTCTACTTTCACTCAAATCTTGTTTTTTTTGTGTGTGATGTTTAATTAATTCATCACTGGAAGTTTCAGCCCTATGACTCGAAAATTCCAGTTTCCTCCCATTACATTTGTAAGGTACAATTTTTGGCATATTATGTTCACATTCTTTCTTCTTCTCTTTTTCATCATTATGTATTTTAGTTAGTAAAATATTATTCAGTTCTTCTTGAGCTTTCAAGATTCGTTTATTCTCCTCAACTCTTTTTAACTATAATCTTAGTCCCTTAACAATTTTTTACATTTCATATTTATTCTCTTGACATTCATTCATTTTTAGTGAGATCTCACCATACCTTAGATTACACTCTTAATTATTTGTACGATCTCTAGTGTGACACTCTTATTTTGCACACATCCTTACCCCTTCCATACTTTTCCTACAAAATAAAGTTATCATTTCTCTTCCCGTTTTTAAGAGAATCAAACCAAAAAATAAAGTAAAATTAGTTTTATTGTTTCTTTAGCAGTTTTAGTGTCGAGTCGGTTCATGCCTAGTGCTGCAACCTTGCTTTTATACCATTCTGTTAGACACCTAAAAAATTATAATAAATAAAAAGTGTACACATATTTAACTAGAACTCTTCATACAAATTCTAGCATGCATTATTACTTGTGAGTCTAATTAGTGATGTTATGTAAAGTTTATTACATGATTAGGTCTCTCCAACTATGGGTAATATCAGATTTTTTAAAATCTTACATACAACCAAACCTGAAGGTGATATTTAAAATACTTACTTTTATTTTTATCATGGTTTACTAAGGTGTAATGTCCCCAAAATTTCAAAAACAAAAATTATAGGTGAGTAAATACTACATGAAAGGGATCATTATTACTCTTACAAAAATACATGTGGTATTTAAACTTTTGATCTCTGTAGAAACTGCTCATACGGTCTTCTGAATCTATTATCCATTCTGTGATTATTAGTTCGTTTACTTCTTATGTCTAAATTCTGTTATTTAAATTATTTATACATCGTAGTTACGAGTGCCAGTGAGTTTGTGAATTGTATAGTTCATTGTTTACCTCTACACATGTGTATTAAGTATAACTAACTTAAATTTGTTGTTGGTAACAAAGTGGTGGACTGGTGGGTTTCGTTCTCCCATGATGATCTGAAAGGTAAGGTATTACTTGGTGACGCAGGCTTACTTAGTTCAATCGAACTAAGGTACCTCTCTCTTTTACTTATGCAGTTTATTACTTGCGATGGGAAGTGGATGTAAGTGTGTTGATAGCCTTGGTCGTCAATAACCTAGTGCTAGTTATTACGTTGCCTATCGACTTGATTTTCAGACTTGGTATGTGTTGTTATCGTCAATTTAGCCATTACAACTAAATTTCTTGTACATTGTTTATTCTTCGTTATGGTCTTAATTTTGTCATTTTTAGATGTCATTAATTTCTATTTGTGCTATGTATATTTTTAATATACATTCTATTTTAACATTTCCTATGTTCTTTTATTGGCAGGATTTTTAATGGTTCGAGAGCAGACTTGAATTTGATAACTTGAGAGATTTACATGGCATACTTTGTATGACATGGTTCTTAACCCTAAACACTTTAACATTATGGTGTTAAACCCTAAGCTCTAACCTATGGACTAAACCTTATCTAAAATCCTAAGCAAGGGTCTTAACCATTGGAACTAGTGCAACCTATGACTAGTATTACTATAATACTATCATAGTGTAACTTTGTATTATGTTAATGTTAATGTTTTAAAGTTTGGGGAGTTGATGTTTATATGGTATGAACCATATGATACAGGGTTTAAGCAATGGTATGAAGGGTGGCATGAAATGATACGTTGTAGCAAGTCACGACTATGGGAGTGGGTTTCTGGAAATGATAATCGACTCCAGCCTTGTACATTTAATTCTTGTGGGAAAACATGACAGCCTTCCCCTTAGTCTTCGATCATGATGGATGTGTAATGTATTTGGAAATTGGGGTTTTGTTGTTTGCCTCTACGCAGAGGTATGGCCATGAAGGTGACCCATAGCTTGTGAAGGTAATCCCGCGCGAACTCATAAACCTGTACATTAGTTTGGTATTCAGTTTGGAAGGGATTGCATACTTCTCATCCCTTATTTGGTTGTTTGCTTGCAGGTGCCGAAAGGGATGGAAGGAAGCATGGATACAACATAGTTGTCTCACAGCATTGTATTCATGGCTAAGGTAAGCCTTCTCATCAAGCTTATGCTTGTCCTCCTTTGATCCTATGGCAAGACTACATTTCGCATGGTTGTTTGGTTGGGGTTTAATGCTGTAGTGAATTCAATTTTTCCTTCAGACTTGAATATAGACTTGGTTTATTTTTAATGTGGAGGCGTTATGCTGTGACTTGATACTTAGGCCATTCGGCTCTGTGCAATGTTTATATTTGGTTTTGTAACTCATTAGTTTTGGTTTCTGGGCTTTTAAAAGCCATGAGATGCACCATTGTAAGTAATGGTGCCATAGCCCATTGGCACCCTATGTAAAACCTTGTCCTCGCCCTTCCATGGTGAATGTGTACAAACATTTGGGTTTGGTGTGTAATTAGATATATGGTTTTGATAATATGTAATGGATAGTTGTATGCGAGTTTACTTCTGCGATTTTACTTCTGCAATTTTAATTAAACACTATATTTAAACTAAGTTGAGGTTTTTAATGAATAGAGGCATACGCCTTAACAGTTGTTCTGTGCATGAATTCCATTGATTATTTTGGTTAATGTACTATTTTGATAGCGTGGGATAAAGGCCATGCCATTGATGGCATGAGCCTTCCCACAGTGCTGCGATAGCTTGTGATTTAAATTATATATGACATCTGGTTATTAGGTGAATATTGTATTGTGTTTTAAATCATTGTTTGGTTGAGGATGTGACTTATGTGAGCAATGTGTATTGAATGCTATGGGGTTTCATGGAGGCCAGGGTATGCATACCCTCGATGGCACTCGTTGTTTTTAAATATCTTGGACTCTATAGTAAAATTGTTTAACGACAGAGGCCGTGCTGTAGCTAGAGTCTTACGACCTCTCTGCTAGCGTAGGCATTTTAGTCATGTTACTTTTCTTATTGTGGGTTTTAATTTTGTTTATGTAATGGATTTGTAACCTATGAGGATCGATACCGCGACCTTTGTTTATTAAATACAACCTCTGTTTATTAAATACAGAGTTGTATGAAATGTTACTTGTTGAAGCTTCTAGATGGCTGTTTAAACTGGATCTTATATGGGATTCTTAAAGATATATTGCATATAATTTATGGTGTTTTAAATGTAGATGTTTAAGACTATAGTTTTTATAGAAGAGTCTTGATAAGGACCACATGGATGGTCATGATATCACTCTAATTAAAATTAATGATGTTTTATTTATGTGGAATATTTTCAATGAAATTTGTTACATGATTACAGACCTTGGAAGGTCTTAGATGGATTATTTAAATTTAGAAATAAATACGTAGATAGTTTTTTTTATAAAGGTTTATACCTGATAGTTTTATTTAAGTGTATGTATAGTTATTTCATAAAAGAATAACTCTTGTTGTAAAATATACCCTAGAGTAACTATATATTATATTTATTTCGTTAACTTACTCCTATGGTTAAATCTACTATAATTTGAAACACATGCCTTTACTGACAAATGTAATATGTCACTAGAGATATAAGTAATAGGTGGACAATTAAAATAGCAGATCTAGATTTACCTAGTCTATAGTATTAATTTCTAAATATCTAATGAATATAAAACACAAACGTTTAAAGATGGGAACCTAGCTACATAGAGTTTATGATAATCTTCCCAATCATATGAATATTTGAGGAGAAATAAAGACCCTAGCAAATTCTTCGCAAAACATTAATTACCTAGGGTTAGTAAAATATATAGAAGCTTTTACATCAAGCAGCCTGCATTTACCCTAGAAATGAACTTTGACATGCTAAGAATCCATACCTGTGATTTATCTTCCTGAAGCTCCTTTAATGGCTAAACTTGCACACTTTTCAAATAACCAACATTATCAATTTAAGACAGATCTAAACTCTAGTTTTGATGTCGAAATCAATTGGGAAGTACCATGTTCCTCCCAACCATGACCCGAAACCGTTCCAGGTTCTAATCCCGATCCCCCCAAGCTGGACTCCAACATGCAAGTACATTAGAATTCCTAAGATAGGGTTTCCTATCTGGTATCCAGATTCTGAACCAGTCCTCTTTTCTTTGCACAAGAAAATTCTTTAAGAAAATACTTGAGAGCAAAAATAGGCAGAATAATAATTCTCCAAGAGAAAAATCAGAACCCCCAAGCCTTTGCTTGGATTGAGTATTTATAGGAATACTTTTCAGCCAAAGGGGTAGTTAAATCAAGAAATCCTTGATTTCTTGATTTAACCCTTTTTTAATTTACTAGGGTAATTTTTAATTCAGAACCTAGGAACTTTTAACTAGTCCCCAGTTAGTCTTTCATAGATATTTCCACTATTTATAAATCCTTTAACAATAAAATTTAATTGGTGGAGCTTCTCTTATTCCTTTATTAAATTATATAATTTATCATAATTAATTCTTTATACATACTCTGTATAAAATACATAGTATTAAAATACTTATTAGTATTTGTCTTCGGGAATCATGTGTCATGATCCCTAGACTTAACGACACTTCTTCATGAAGGTCAAGAAGAAAAATGGCTTAGGTATACTAGGTTAGGCAACTTTAAACATCCTTTCATGTTGGGTTTCCCTCGTAGAATGTGGTAGCTCTTCAGTACTTTGATGATAATACATAAATTCAAAATTCCATTTAATCACTTATAAATAAGCATGGTGATGATCAATATTCTTCTCGAGCCATTTTTGCTTGGGATTTCATTAAATTCTTTTCAGTAACCCCTAGCGCTTACCAGATCCCATACTCAACGCCTATAGCATAGAGTTACAAACATAGTGAAATTCCAGAGCTTTCGCTCAACACTAAATGCTAGGATGTACTTGTACGATACACCTAGGGATACAATGGCCAAATATTCGATGCTCTAGAGCTTATGCTCAACACAAATGTAAGTACTCATGTGATCTAGAGCCTCTCGCCTAGCACAAAACATCTCATCGATCATGTGCTTCAGGGTCCACACCCAACACAAACATTTCATCAATCATGTGCATCAGGGTCCACGCCCCACACAAAAAATATATATACATATATGTCATCAACAATTGGCTTACTCCCAATATACCAAACAAATCATCATGTTCATATGCAATGGGGTCTTCGACCCAAAAATAAAACATTAATATAATCATCATGATCAATAGGCTTATGCCTATAAATGGTAGGTCCAAAATTTGGGTCATTACATAAGGCCCTACTTAGCCTGAAGGCTAGGGAGACTAGACTATTGTCTTGATCCCACTTTGCAATTGTAATATTGTTTACCATAATCATAAAGATAAATGTATAATATAACATTAGAAAAGGATCTTGGTCCTATAGCATGAAGGGTGTATGGTAAGGTTTGATTATTGCACATTTTTTATGCTGCTAAGCCATGGTTTGAAATGTTAATATAATGGTTGTTGGTTTATATTGTTGTATGTTTAAATGCCAATCGTTTAAATGTTATGTGATGTGGGTTCTTACCACAGTTTTTAAATAATGGCCCAATGCAATGATTGTAAGTCATGATTACATGTGGTTGTGAGTTAATGAACCGTACCCATGTTGACTTCCGACTTAAAAGTGTTTTCCTCACTACGAGTGGACAGCACAACCAGGATTTCCAAACTGGCTTTGAGATCTTATTTCAAAGGTCCACTTGTATGGTTCTACTCGGTAAGGTTTCAAATATTTTAGAGTGTCATTGTTGGTATGAACCCTTCATTTTTGGTTTGTTTGTTGTGTAGGAGAGAGTCGAGATCTGCTCTCTTCATGGCGACCTTGTTGGGTTTTCTGGTTGAAACACTTGCCACATATTTGATGGAATTAAGTTTGGTTTCTTTCCAAGGTTTTCCTGCATTTTTCATGGAATCTATGGCCAGTTGAAGTGGGATGTTTTGCTTCAAAAAGACTTAGCCACCAACTCCAGTTTCAACGGTGCCATTCGAGGTAATTTTTTTATTTTTTGTTAGCGGTAAGGTTTAATAGAAGGTTTACATTTTTTCACTGCATAAACTGACACTACATTCTGTTCTTGATGAAGGAAGAGTGAGATAAGGTTAACCTTTGGAGGAGTGAACCACTGGCCCTCTTTGTAACTCGTATAAGGTAATGTGCAAAAAACTTTCTCTTATTTCTTTTTGCATTTCAAGGAATTTTATGAGCATTGTTAATAGTTTAAGTGGGTTTGTTGCATGTAGCTATTTACTAAGCGAAGGGAAAAACATCATATTCAACTTCGTTGATATAAGTTTTGTAATAGGCATCACTCGACTATTGGAACAAGGAAAAAAGGTTGTTGATTGGGTTCCCCCCATTAAGGAAAAATGCATAAGAAATCCAACCAAAATAGGATTTTTTCTATTTGATTAGATTACATTAGTGAGGGCCATGCCCTAATATTACCTTTCCCATTGTTAAACGCCCTTTATATTTAAATTGATAAACATGCTTTATAATACATGGAGTTTATAATGATGATGACACTTAGATTGAATGTCATTGGAAAGAACAAAAATAAATAGTAACATCCCATTTATGAAATAAATCCACTTGAGATATTGTTTGTGGAATATGTCTCCATATAATTCTTGTTAATGTGCTCCCTCACTTGATTTGAGAGGCTAAAGGCCAAACAATAGATTGAATAATAATAAAAATACATCACAATTAAAAGCCAAACAATGCAATATATAAATGTATGTGGAAGAATAAAAAAATTACATCTCAAACTACATAGATAAAAGGATGGAAAACATGAGGGGATATAATCCCTTTGGTGCATTCAGTTGTCATAGACTCATAAATTTTGTCATCAAATCATCAAAATGAAATTATTCTATTGCATAGGTGTCATAATCATATTTCACATGGAGTTGTCAAAATCAATTACATAGATGTCCTAATTCCACTAAAATTTACAAAAATGAATATATCAAGATGCAAAACCTTCTAATCCTCTTTCCTTACCAAAAAGGGACCCTCTTAAAACTAGAGGCTCACTTAAAAATATGAATAAATAAGGCTAAAATTGTTTTTTTAAAGGTTTTTTTTTTTTAATATTAGGAATATTTTGTAAGTGAGGCTGATAGTGCCTTGTGTTAGTCCCTGACAGCCTGCAACCATTTTTTACAACTGATCATGACCTATAACTGATGAGCAGTATGTAGTCAACCATGTGTGGCCCTATATAAGATATAAATAGCAACAACCCGCTCTTTATAACAGTTGGACATTCATCATTGTTGTTGGAGGACAATCATTAAGGTCCATTGTTTTGTTGTTTTGTTTATCTTGTTAAGGAAGTTAGAGTAAGTAGAAGAAAAAGAATCAGAGAAGAGTCTAGCAGAAGTTAGTGGCTATTGAGCCATGGATCTTGTTGTTGTGTGTGCATACTGCTAGTAGTAGAACAAATCGGCAGCGGTGTGCACTTATAGTAAGTAGAAGAGTCGATCCAGGATGTGGGTGGATCAGTAGGAGTATATAGAAGAATAAACCAGAGAGCATGAGAGCAGATAATTGAGTCAGAAAGACATAACTCAGGAATAGTCTGTAGATCATAGACTGGAAGGTGCTATACACAATTTCTCATGCCAGATGGAGAGCACTTTGGTGTTTTTTCCCATACAGGTTTCCACATTATTTCTTGTATTAAATGAATGGTTGTGTTGAATGTTTATTTTACTGTTGAAGTATTTTCTTATTGTATATTGATTAGTTATAGTTGAATGTATGCACTATCTTGATTAATCAGTGAATGAATGAGAGTTAAAAGCATCGCGGGAATGTTGTGTATAATTTCATGGTTAAAATCTTAAGTCAAAGCACAAGTCATAAACTATCTGTCAATAGAGGGGATCAGATGCGTCACACCAGTTGCGCTAGTTGCAGGGGTTAAGGATAGTGTTCGTCGTGCATGTTGGAATATAGTTGTTTCTAGTCACACCACAATAGACTCCATCGTCGCAATTTCCTATGTCGAGTGCCTTGGGTGTGCACCAAGGGACTATAATTCCCTCTCCAACTGTGGAAACGTGGTTCTGGTAGTTACCCATTAGGTATCTCGGGTGAGACTGCACCTGTCGCGCAGGTGATTTCGACTGAGATTTCTCTACCGAGGCGATGTCTTGTGGTTTATTGTTGGTATTATGGTGTTTTTGAACCGTGGCTCTAGACAAGAAGGTAAAAAATGACAACAAATGGTTCCATTGCCGGGACCAATAATAATATGAGTCGAGGGAAATTTTCTGGCATCCGAAAAAGAAAGAAAGAAAGAAAAGGTCCATCAATTATTGTTTATTATTTAAAGATAATAAGTAGTCCAATACCTACAAAATCCTAATTAGGAACTAGTTGAAATCTCATAAGCTAATGTCTTAAAAATTACCCAAATTAATTAAAAACGGTTAAATCAAGAAACCCATTTTCTTGATTTAACTGTTCCTTTGACTGCAAAGTCTGTTTATAAAGACTCAGGCCAAGTAAAGGCTTGGGGATCTGATATATCATTGGGAGGATTCATTTTCTACATGTTTTTCTCTCAAGTAAATTCTTGGCAAACATTTTCCTGGAAGGAAAAAGGAGAACTGATCCATACCTGACATACGAGATAGGAAACCCTACCTTAGGAGATCTAAGCTACTTGCATGTTCGATTCCAACTCAGGGGGATCCAGATTAAAACCTGGAATGGTTCTGGGTCATGGCTGGGTGGAATGTGGTAGTTCCCAAGTGATTTGGTCATAAAAAATGAGGTCAGATATGCCTTTGAATTGTTAATGGTGGTTATTTGAGTGTGTAGGTTTAGCCATTAAAAGAGATTCAAGTTACAGGTATGAAGCCCTAGACATCCTATTCAATTTTTTCATAATAAATGATGGCTATGTTAGCCAAATGATTACATTGCATTTACTAACCTTATGTATTTGTTTCTCTGTTTAAAATATTCTAGGTTTTGCATCTTTAAATATTAACCCTAAGCTATAAGTGATTTTCTATACCAGATTTATTGAGGGTTCATTTATCAGTCTACTTCTGCAACATTAATTCCTTTATAAATGTTTATCAGGGGTTCTGTACCCTAGTTGCAATTCCTATATTAGTTTTATTGATGAAACTCGGTTAAGTACAAACTAGGTTTTATTTCAGATTTATTTTCTATCTGTTGTTTTAACCTTTATAACTCTACCAACATTTTTCATTTGTCAGCATAGGCATGCCTTAGATTTAAATAGACTAGTGGAGATTAAGAATTTTATAAGTATACATTAACCGTTCTAGAATGGAATTATAAATCAAATCAACTAAGTACAGGTTATGAGTAGTTCCAAATTACATCGAAGATAAATAAACCAGCAAGACCTTTCAAGGTCTGTATACCTAAATACATGCTAACTACTAAACCATTTCAAGTAAAAATAACATCATCATAAGTAAATAAACAAAGTAAGCATCATGACACTACATGGCTCTAAAGTCAACTTTCATTTCATTATTAAAATCCATAGACCTATTATTATAAATCCACCTAATCAAATTGTATGCCATAAAATCAAATAGCCCCATTTTATTCTCAACTCACAACCATAGCATAACAATTAATCAAAGTATTATCATAATCTTTAAAGAAAGAACTCTGTGATTACATTTAGTTCACAGGAACGAATCCTGTAGACTACCTTGCTATTCACTTACATAACCATAGTACCATTTATATTAAAACCTACATCAAACAATAATACACATGAAATACTGTATAATCCACATAGTAATCTCTACACAGTCCAAGTATTTATATAGGAGAGGGAATGGATCATATCCTATGGAAACCTAAGCCCCAAATGTAATCATCCAATTTAATTACATACCCATAAAATCAACCACGACCAGGATTCGAATGCTGTGGAGTTGTTATACATCCATCCCGACCACACTATACATAGAGGGTATGTGGGATTAATAATTAAACAAATTCACTAAAACAAGGTCGTGAGACCACCGTGGCCTGCACTCATGTTGTAAGCATGGCCTTGGCCACCAAATAGCTAAATACACAGTCCATTAAAAGAAAACCTACAACAACGATATCCATTGTGGGTTTTCACCCATGGCTTCTTCACTTTTTTCACATTACATATTAATAAAAAAACATGAAATAATTGCAACCAAATAAAATATTGCAGCAACCATGGGGAGGGCTCATGCCACATACAGCATGGAAATCAACGCATACACTGTCAAGTATTAACATCTAAGAATAAATACAAGCAATTATACACATACCATCCACGAGGGCCAAATAATTCCAAGCTTTAACAATAACAACGCATTACCAAAAACGCAAGGTATATTATTTACATAGTAACCATTAAAGTTTCAAATCAAAATATTACATAGTCGTGCCAAGGGATATGGCACCATTGCAAGCAATGGTGCTTCCCAGGCTTAAAACACCCAAATCAAAAATATGATTTACATAAATGAAAAGAGGAGTCTTCTAGAAGTCTTTAGGTTCCCCATTCACTGATAACACAACCCTCATTCTTTTTACAAACCCAAACCTTGTATACACATGCTCAAAGGAGAATCGATATCCCATAAGTAAAACCAAACAACAATGATATAACCGATCCCTACGCACAATGTCAAGAGGGGACAAGCTTACACTTGTGTAACAGGCTTACCGTGACTACGATTGCATCATCCTTGAGTTGACAGTGAAGCTCTGAGCCATCCCACTCCTCGACAACCCTATCACTTACAACCTCCAACACGATGAGGATGAGAAGTATGACAAAGAAAAAGCCACCAAACAAATATCAAATGTAGTCATGAAACCAAGGAAGCCTACCTTCATAACCAGCACATCGTCTCCATTCACAGCTAAGAGCCAAGACCAAACCCTCCACAGACCAAGAGAAATGACCAAAACATTCATGGAGCTAAGCCCTAATCTTGGGCTGCCCCAAAACCCAAGAAGCATTAATGGCGCCATCCTAGTGTCAACTATCCACCCAAAACCTACTTTTCCATAGTTTACATTCATTACATTATCGTGGTGTCCATTTTCCATGCAAGTCTTAAACCCCGTCACATAATGTCAAACCTTAGAATATAAATCGCCATTCCAATGCTCATACAAGGTAGGGCATGTGCTAGGTATTATTTAACCATAGGCTTAAGCCTTGAACCCTTGCATATCTATATTCCCTAAGCTTAATGCTTAGTAACCATGACAAACAAAATATGCAATGGTATTATTGCCAGGTATAAAATCAAGGTTTGGTCTGTACTGCCAAAGTTTAAAACATGTGAAGAGCAAATAAATACATGTTAATACATTGAATGTAACAAATATGAATTACGAATAGATCAAGTTAGGAATAGAGGATCCATAACTTCATAATGAAAAGTAGGCATCTCATAGATAATTTATCTGTGTTAAACAATTAATGAATATCGTAATTTTATTGCTATCAATCTGAGTCTATAATGAAGCGTAGTAACAAACAGTAGGTAGAATAATTATCAAAACGTTCAACACACTTTAACAAGTCTTTGTCTCTCAGTATAATCTGCATACGAGATGAAAGAGGTGCCTTAGTTTGAAGAACTAAATAAAGTTAGAACCATATAAATAACAAGTAAGACTATGAAGAAATAAGCGAAGCATATAATTAAGTAACAACACATTCACAATAATGCATAACCATAAGAATAATGTAGTAAACAAGCATTATGACATCATAAGTAAAATACAGTAATATTCATAACTGAAATTAAGATGATAGAACATAAGAACAAATTACGACCAAATAGTGGTATATTCAGTGTACATTATATTCTGCAGCTTCAATAATGTTTTACATATGTAGTTTTTAATAGCCTAATAATATATTTTTTTATTTTCAATTTTTGGGCATAGTACATCTCTCCTTTTAGTCTTCCAAATTGTTACACTTTCTATTTTATTTTTATTCTTTTCCTAACATAAATTTTATTTTCTCATTGCTTCTTCGAGAGTCTTCACATTGTCATACTCAATCCACTCTTTAAACCTTATAGGAATACAACTGAGAAAGTGCTATATGCTTGGCTTTTCATCTATTATATATGGTACGTAATGAAGCACACTCATGAATTTACTAGACATCTCTTTCATAGTACTAGCTCCTAGTCTTAACTCGTAAAATTCCTTATCCTTCTCTTTGTAATATTGTTCTAAAAGTTATTTTTGTTTAAAATGTTTTTTAAAGGTTTTACGTATATTTACTTTATTTATATCCTCCCACCATATATCTTCTTTTCCAGTTAAATTATGTATGGTAATTTTATCTTTTAGTTTGTTGGAGTAATTATAGATTTGGAAGTATTTCCCCATCCTTAACGTCGAGGCTTCCACCTCTTCTCCTTTTTCAATCTCATTGCTAAACATTGGTTCTTTAATCATTTTAAACTTCCCATATATTTCTTCATACAGTTTGTACTTTATTTTCCTTTTATTATCATCTCATCTTCCACTTGAATGTCGTTGTTTTTGTGTGTGATGTTTAACTCATTCCTCACTGGAGGTTTCATCCCTATGACTCGAATGATTCTAGTTTCCTCCCATTATGTTTGTAAGGTGTAATTTTTGGCATATTATGTTCACGTTTTTTCTTCTTCTCTTTTTCATCATTATGTATTTTAGCTACTAAACTATTATCCAGTTCTTCTTCATCTTTTAAGATTCGTTTATTCTCCTCAACTATTTTTAACTATGATCTTAGTCCTTTAACATTTTTTTACATTTAATATTTATTCTCTTGAATTTCATTCATGTTTACCGAACTCTCACCATACCTTAGATTACCCTCTTAATTATTTGTACGATCTCTAGTGTGACACTCTTATTTTGCAGACTTCTTTACCCCTTCCATACTTTTCCTACAAAAAAATTTATCATTCTCTTCCTGTTTTGTAAGAGACTCAAACCAAAAAATAAACTAAAACTAGTTTTATGGTTTATTTATAAGTTTTAGTGTTGAGTTGGTTCATGCCTAGTGCTGCAACCTTGTTTTTATACCATTTTGTCACACACCTCAAACATTATAAATAAATAAAAAGTGTACATATATTTGAATAGAACTCTTCATACAAATTCTAGCATGCATTATTACTTGTGAGTCTAATTAGTGATGTTATGTAAATTTTATTACATGATTAGGTTTCTCCAACTATGGGTAATAGCAGAGTTTTTTTAAAAGATTACATACAACCACACCCGAAGGTGATATTTAAAATACTTGCTTTTATTTTTATCATGGTTTACTAAGGCCTTGCTTAGCCTGAAGGCTTGGGAGACTAGACTATAGTCTTGATCCCAGCCTACAATTGTAATATTGTTTACCATAGTGATAAATAAAAATGTATAATATAACATTAGAAAAGGACCTTAGTCCTATAGCGCGAAGGGTGTATGGTAAGGTTTGAATATTACACATTTTTATGGTGTTAAGCCATGGTTTGAAATGTTAATATAATGGTCATTGGTTTATATGGTTGTATGTTTAAATGCCAATGGTTTAAATGTTATGTGATGTGGGTTCTTACCATAGTTATTAAACAATGGCCTAATGCAATGATTGTAAGTCATGATTACATCTTGTTGTGAGTTAATGAATCGTACCTATGTTGACTTGCGACTTAAAAGCGTTTTCCTCACTACGAGTGGAAAACACAACCAGGATTTCCAAACTAGCTTCGATATCTTATTTCAATGGCCCACTTGTATGGTTTTTCTCAGTAACGTTTCAAAGATTTTAATGTGTCCTTCTTGGTATGAACCCTTCTTTTTTTGTTATGTTTGTTGTGTGGGAGAGAGACGAGCTCTACTCTCTTCATGTCAACCTTGTTGGGTTTTCTGGTGGAAACACTTGCCACATTTTTGATGGTATTAAGTATGGTTTTTTTCCAAGGTTTTCTTGCATTTTCCATGGATTCCATGGCAACTTGAAGCAGGATGTTTCGCTTCAAAAAGACTCTACCACCAACTCTAGTTTCAACGCTGCCCTTCATGAGGTAATTTTTTTATTGTTTGTTAACGGTAAGGTTTAATAGAAGGTTTACGTTTTTTCACTGCATAATGTGACACTACATCCTGTTTTTGATGAAGAAAGAGGGGGATAAGGGTAATGACTGGAGGAGACGACCCCTGGCCCTCGTTGTAACTTGTATAAGGTAATGCGCAAAAACCATTTCTCTTATTTCTTTTTACATTTCAAGGAATTTTACGAGCATTGTTAACAGTTTAAGTGGGTTTGTTGCATGTAGCTCTTTACTAAGCCAAGGGGAAGAACAACATCTTCAACTTCGTTGAGATAAGTTTTGTAACATGCATCACTTGACTATTGGAACAAGGAAAAAGGTTGTTGATTGGGTTTCTTCCATTTTCCATGCAATTCTTAAACCCTGTCACATAATGTCAAACCTTAGAATATAAATTGCCACCCCAATGCTCATACAAGGTAGGGCATGTTTTAGGTATCGTTTAACCATAGGATTAAGCCTTGAACCCTTGCATATCTATATTCCCTAAGCTTAATGCTTAGCAACCATGTCATATGAAATATGCCATGGTATTATTGATACGTATAAAATCAAGGCTTGGTCTGTACCACCAAAGTTTAAAACCTATCAAGAGCAAATAAATACATGTTAATACTCTGAATGTAACAAATCTAAATTATGAATAGATTAAGTTAGGAACAGAGGACCCGTAACTTCATAATGAAAAGTAGGAGTCTCATAAATAATCTATCTGTGTTAAATAATTAATGAATATCATAATTACCTTACTATCAATCTGAGTCTGTAATGAAGCATAGTAATGAACAATAGGTAGAATAATTATCAAAATGTTTAGCAAACTTTAACAAGTATTTGTCACTCAGTATAATCTGCATACAAGATGAAAGAGGTGCCTTAGTTCAAAGAAGTAAGTAAGTCTGCTAGACAAGTGAACACTTTACCTCTCACTAATTGTCACATGGGAGAACTGGTCCCGCCACTCCACCCACTTTAGTTCCAAAAAACAAAGTTAAGTTAGAACCATATAAATAACAAGTAATACTATGAAGAAATAAGTGAAGCATATATATAAGTACCTACCCATTCACAATAATGTATAACCATAAGAATAATGTAGTAAACAAGCATTATGACATCGTAAGTAAAATACAGTAATATTCATAACTGAAAGTAAGATGATATAACATAAGAACAACTTATGACCAAACAGTGGTACATTCAGTGTACATTATATTCCGCCACTTCAATAATGTTTAACATAGGTAGTTTTTACTACCCTAATAATGTTTTTTTTATTTTCAATTTCTGGGGACATTACATCTTGCCTTTTAGTCTTCCAAATTGTTACACTTTCTGTTTTATTTTTATTCTTTCCCTAACATAAATTTTATTTTCTCATTGCTTCTTCGAGAGTCTTCACATTGTTATACTCAATCCACTATTTAAGCCTTATAGGAAAACAAGTAAGAAAGTGCTATATCCTTGCTTTTTCATCTATTATATATGGTACGTAATGAAGCACACTCATGAATTTACTACACATCTCTTTCATAGTACTAGCTCGTAGTCTTAACTCATAAAATTCCTTATCCTTCTCTTTGTAATACTGTTATGAAAGTTATTTTTGTTTAAAATATTTTTTAAAGGTTTTCCAGGTTACGTATATTCACTTTATTCCCTTTACTTTCTTTATATCCTCTTACCATATATCTTCTTTTCCAGTTAAATTATGTATGGCCATTTTATCTTTTAGTTCGTGAGAATAATTATAGGTTTGGAAGTATTTCTCCATCCTTGACGTTGAGGATTCCTCTTCTCCTTTTTCAATCTCACTACTAAACATTGGTGGTTTAATCATTTTAAACTTCCCATATATTTATTCATACAGTTTGTGCTTTATTTTCGTTTTATTATTATCTCTACTTTCACTCGAATCTTGTTGTTTTTGTGTGTGATGTTTAATTGATTCCTCACTGGAAGTTTCATCCCTATGACTCGAAAATTCCAGTTTCTTCCCATTACATTTGTAAGGTACAATTTTTGGCATATTATGTTCGCGTTCTTTCTTCTTCTCCTTTTGAAGATTATGTATTTTAGCTAGTAAAATATTATTCAGTTCTTCTTGAGCTTTCAAGATTTATTTATTCTCCTCAACTCTTTTTAACTATGATCTTAGACCTTTAACAATTTTTTACATTTAATATTTATTCTCTTAAGTTTCATTCATGTTTACCAAGATCTCACCATACCTTAGATTACCCTCTTAATTATTTGTACGATCTCTAGTGTGACACTCTTACTTTGCACACATCCCTACACCTCCATACTTTTCTTGCAAAATAAAGTTATCATTCTCTTCTTGTTTTGTAAGAGAATGAAACCAAAAAATATACTAAAATTAGTTTTATCGTTTCTTTAGCAGTTTTCGTGTCAAGTCGGTTCATGCCTAGTGCTACAACCTTGCTTTTATACCATTCTGTCACACACCTCAAAAATTATAATAAATAAAAACTGTACATATATTTAACTAGAACTCTCCATACAAATTCTAGCATGCATTATTACTTGTAAGTCTAATTAGTGATGTTATCTATAGTTTATTACATGATTAGGTTTCGCCAACTACGGGTAATATCATATTTTTTTTAACATCTTACATACAACCACACCAGAAGGTGATATTTAAAATACTTGCTTTTATTTTTATCATGGTGTACTAAGGTGTAATGAGCCCAAAAATTGAAAAAAAAAATATAGGTGAGTAAATACTACCTGAAAGGGATCATTATTACTCTTACGAAAATACATGTGCTATTTAAACTTTTGATCTCTGTAGAAACTGCTCATATGATCTTCTGAATCTATTATCCATTCCGTGATTATTAGTTCGTTTACTTCTTATGTATAAATTCTGTTATTTAAATTATCTTTACATCTTAGTTACTAGTCTCGGTGAGTTTGTGAATTGTATAGTTCATTGTTTACCTCTGCACATATGTATTATGTTTATTAAGTATAACTAACTTAACTTTGTTGTTAGGAATAAAGTGGTGGAGTGGCAGGTCTAGTTTCCCATGACGATCTGAAAGGTAAGGTATTACTTGGTTACTCAGGCTTACTTAGCTCAATCAAACTAAGGTACCTCTCTCTTTTACTTATGTAGTTTATTACTTGCTATGGGAAGTGGATGGAAGTGTGTTGATAGCCTTGGTCGTTGATAACCTAGTGCTAGTTATTACATTTCCTATCCACTTGATTTTCAGACTTGGTAAGTGTTGTTATTGTCACTTTAGCCATTACAGCTAAATTTCCTGTAGATTGTTTATTATTCATTATGGTGTTAAGTTCGTCATTTTTAGATGTCATTAATTTCTATTCATGCTATGTATATTTTTAATATACATTCTATTTTAACATTTATTATGTTCTTTTATTGGCAGGATTTTTAATGGTTCAAGAGCAGACTTGAATTTGATAACTTGAGAGATTTACATGGCATACTTTGTATGCCATGGTGCTTAACCCTAAACACGTTAACATCATGGTGTTAATCCCTAAGCTCTAACCTATGTACTAAACCTTATCTACAATCATAAGCAAGGGTCTTAACCATTGGAACTAGTGGAACCTATGACTAGTATTACTATAATACTATCATAGTGTAGCTTTGTATTATGTTAACGTTGATGTTTTAAGGTTTGGGGAGTTGATGTTTATATGGTATGAACCATACAATACAAGGTTTAAGCAATGGTATGAAGGGTGGCATGAAACAATACCTTGTAGCAAGTCATGACTATGGGAGTGGGTTTGTGGAAATGATAATGGACTCCAGCCTCATGCATTTAATGCTTGTGTGAAAATGTGACAGCCTTCCCCTTAGGCTTGGATCATGATGGATGTGTAATGTATTTGGAAATTGGGGTTTCATTGTTTGGCTCTACGCAGAGGTATGGCCATGGAGGCGACCCATAGCTTTGAAGGTAAGCTCTCATGAACTCATAAGCCTGTACATTAGTTTGGTATTTAGTTTGGAAGGGATTGCATACTTCTCATCCCTTATTTGGTTGTTTTCTTACAGGTGCCGAAAGGGATGGAGGGAAGCATGTCTACAACACAATTGGCTCACAGCATTGCATTCATGGCCAAGGTAAGCCTGCTCATCAAGCTTATTATTTTCCTCCTTCGATCCTGTGGCAGGACTACATTTCACATGGTTGTTTGGTTGGGGTTTAATGCTGTAGTGAATTCAATTTTTCCTTCAGGCTTGAATATAGACTTGGTTTATGTTTAATGTGGAGGATTTATGTCGTGACTTGATACTTAGGCCATTCAGCTCTGTGCAATGTTTATATTTTGTTATGTAACTCATTAGTTTTGGTTTCTGGGCTTTCAAAATCCATGGGTTGCACCATTGCAAGCAATGGTGCCATAGCCCATTGGCACTTTGTGTAAAACCTTGTCCTCGGCCTTCAATGGCGACTATGTACAAACATTTGGGTTTTCTATGTAATTAGATGTATGGTTTTGATAATATGTAATGGATAGTTGTATGCGATTTTATTCCTATGTTTTTAATTGAACAGTGTATTTCAACTGAGTTGGGGTTTTTAATGAATAGAGGCATATGCCTTACCAGTTGCTTTGTGCATGAATGCCATTGATTAGTTTGGTTAATGTACTATTTCGATAGCATGGATAAAGTCCATGCCATTAATGGCACGAGCCTTCCCACAGTGTTGTGATAGCTAGTGATTTAAATTATATATGACATCTGGTTATTAGGTGAACATTGGACTGTGTCTTAAATCGTTGTTTGGTCAAGGCCGTGACTTATGTGAGCACTGTGTATTGAATGTTATGGGGTTTTTTGGAGTCCAGGGTATCCAGACCCTCGATGGCACTCGTTCTCTTTAAATATCTTGGACTCTGTAGTAAAATTGTTTAACAACCGAGGCCATGCTGTAGCTAGATTGTTACAACCTATCTGCTAGTGTAGGCATTTTAGTCATGTTACTTTTCTTATTGTGGGTTTTAATTTTGTTTATGTAATGGAGTTGTAACCTATGAGGATCGATACCACGACCTTTGTTTATTAAATACAACCTCTATTTATTAAATACAGAGTGGTATGAAATGTTACCTGTTGAAGCTTCTAGATGGATGTTTAAGGTAGATCTTATATGGGATTCTTAAAGATATACTACATGTAATTTATGGTGTATTTAATGTAGATGTTTAGGACTGTAGTTTTTATAGCAGATCCTTGATAAGGACTACATGGATGGTAATGATATCATTATGAAATTTTTAATGAAATTTGTTATATGATTACAGACCTTGGAAGGTCTTAGATGGATTATTTAAATTTAGAAATAAAAACATAGATAGTTTTTTTATAAAGGTTTATACCTGATAGTTTTATTTTAAGTGTATGTATAGTTATTTCATAAAAGAATAACTCTGGTTGTAAAATATACCCTAGAGTAACTATATATTATATTTATTTCTTTAACTTACTCCTATGGTTAAATCTACTAGAATTTGAAACACATGCCTCTACTGACAAATGTAATATTTTAGTAGAGACATAAGTAATAGGTGCACAATTAAAATAGCGGATCTAGATTTACCTAGTATACAGTATTAATTTCTAAATATGAAATTAATATAAAACACAAACTTTTAAAGATGGGAACCTAGCTGCATATAGCTTATGATAATCTTCACAATCATATGAATATTTGAGGAGAAATAAAGACCCTAGCAAATCCTAGGCAACACGTTAATTACCTAGGGTTAGTAAACTATATAGAAGCATTTATAGCAAGCACCTTGCATTTACCGTAGAAATGAACTTTGACATGCTAATAATTCGTACCTGTGATTTATCTTCCTGAAGCTCCGTTATTGGCTGAACTTGCAAACTTTTCAAATAACAACCATTATCCATTTAAGATAGATCTCACCTCTAATTTTGATGACCAAATCAATTGGGAACTACCACATTCCTCCCAACCATGACCTCAAGCTGTTCCTGGTTCTAATATGGATCCCCCTGAGATGGAATCCAACATGAAAGTACCCTAGAGCTCCTACGGTAGGGTTTCCTATCTAGTATCCAGATTCTAAATCACTCCTCTTTTCTTTGCATGAGAAAATTCTCCAAGAAAACACTTGAGAGAAAAAACACGGAGAATAATAATTCTCCAACAGAAAAATCAGAACCCCCAAGCCTTTGCTTGGATTGAGTCTTTATAGGCAGACTTTTCAGTCAAAGGGGCAGTTAAATCAAGAAATCCTTGATTTCTTGATTTAACCCTTTTTTAATTTACTAGGGTAATTTTTAATTCTTAACCTAGGAACTTTTAACTAGTTCCGAGTTAGTCTTTCATAGATATTTCCACTATTTATAAATCCTTTAACAATAAATAGTAATCAGTGGAGCTTCTCTTCTTCCTTTATTAAATTATATAATTAATCATAATTAATTATTTATACATACTATGTATAAAATACATAGTATTAAAATACTTGTTAGTATTTGTCTTCGGGCATCACACATCATGGTCCCTAGACTTAACGACACTTCTTCATGAAGGTCAAGAAGAAAGATGGCTTAGGTATACTAGGTTAGGAAACTCTAAACATCCTTGCATGTTGGATTTCCCTCATATAACATGGTAGCTCTTCAGTACTTTGATGAGAATACAAAAATTCAAAATTTCATTTAATCACTTATAAGTAAGCATGGTGATGATCAATATTCTTCTCGAGCCCTTTTCACTCAGGATTTCATTAAATTCTTTTTAGTAACCCCTAGCTCTTACTAGAGCCCATACTCAACACCTATAGCAAGGAGTTACAAACATAGTGCAATTCTAGAGCTTTCGCTCAACACTAAATGCTAGGATGTACTTGTACGATACACCTAGGTATACAATGGCCAAATATCCAATGCTCTAGAGCTTATGCTCAACACCAACATGGAATTATCCAGAGCTTATGCCCAACATTTCCAATTATATTTTCATGTGTTCTAGACCTTTATGCTCAACACAAATGTAAGTACTCATGTGCTCTAGAGCCTCTCGCCTAGCACAAAACATCTCATCAATCATGTGCTTCAAGGTCCACACCCAACACAAACATTTCATCAATCATGTTCTTCAGGGTTCACGCCCCACACAAAAAATATATATACATATATATCATCAACAATTGGCTAACGCCCAATATACCAAACAAATCATCATGTTCATTTGCAATGGGGTCTTCGACCCAAAAATAAAACATCAATATAATCATCATGATCACTAGGCTTATGCCTATAAATGGTAGGTCCAAAATTCGGGACATTACCTAATGCCTTTCTTAGCCCGAAGGCTTGGGAGACTAGACTATATTCTTGATCCCACCTTGCAATTGTAATATTGTTTACCATTGTCATAAAAAGAAATGTATAATATAACATCAGAAAAGGATCTTGGTCCTATAGCGCGAAGGGTATATGGTAAGGTTTGATTATTGCACATTTTTTATGGTGCTAAGCCATGGATAGAAATGTTAATATAATGGTCGTTGGTTTATATGTTTGTATGTTTAAATTCCAATGGTTTAAATGTTATGTCATGTGGGTTCTTACCTTTTTTTCTAAATAATGGCCCAATGCAATGATTGTAAGTCATGATTACATGTGGTTGTGAGTTAATAAACTATACCTGTGTTGACTTGCGACTTAAAAGTGTTTTCCTCACTACGAGTGGACAACACAACAAGGATTTCCAAACTAGCTTAGAGATCTTATTTCAAAGGTCCACTTGTATAGTTCTGCTCGGTAAGGTTTCAAATATTTTAATATGTCGTTGTTGGAACAAACCCTTCATTTTTGGTTTGTTTGTTGTGTGGGAGAGTGTCGAGCTCTGCTCTCTTCATGGCGACCTTGTTGGGTTTTCTGGTGGGAACACTTGAAACAATTTTGATGGTATTAAGTCTGGTTTCTTTCCAATTTTTTCCTGCATTTTCCATGGATTCCATGGCCGCTTGAAGCAGGATGTTTCGCTTTGAAAAGAATCAGCCACCAACTCCAGTTTCGATGGTGCCCTTCACGAGGTAATTTTTTTTATTGTTTGTTAGCGGTAAGGTTTAATAGAAGGTTTACATTCTTTCACTGCATAAAATAACACTACATTTTGTTTTTGATGAAAGAAGAGCGAGATAAGGTTAACCTTTGGAGGAGCTGACCCCTGTCCCTCTTTGTAACTCGTATAAGGTAATGTGCAAAAAACCTTTCTCTTATTTCTTTTTGCATTTCAAGGAATTTTACGAGCATTGTTAACAGTTTAAGTGGGCTTGTTGCATGTAGTTGTTTACTAAGCGGAGGGGAAAAAATCATCTTCAACTTCGCTCAGATAAGTTTTGTAATAGGCATTACCTGACTATTGGAACAAGGAAAAAAGGTTGCTGATTGGGTTCCCCCCATTAAGGCAAGATGCATAAGAAATCCATCCAAAATAGGATTTTTCTATTTGATTAGATTACATTAGTGAGGACGATGCTCTAATCTTACCTTTTCCCATTATTAAACACCCTTTATATTTAAATTGCTAAACATGCTTTATAATACATGTCCATAGTTTATAATGATGATCACACTTAGACTTAATGTCATCAGCAAGAACAAAAATAAATAGTAACATCCTCTTTATGAAATAAATCCACTTGAGATATTGTTTGTGGAATATGTTTCCATATATTTCTTATTAATGTGCTCCCTCACTTGATTTGAGAGGCTAAAGGCCAAACAATAGACTGAAGAATAATAAAAATACATCAAAATTAAAAGCCAAACAATGCAATATATAAATGTATGTGGAAGAATAAAAAAATTACATCTCAAACTACATAGACAAAAGGATGGCAAACATGAGGGGCTATAATCTTTTTGGTGCGCTGAGTTGTCATAAACTCATAAATTTTGTCATCAAGTCATCAAAATGAAATTATTCTATTGAATAGGTGTCACAATCATATTTCACATGAAGTAGTCAAAATCAATTACATAGATGTCCTAATTCCACTGAAATTTACAAAAATGAATATATCAAGATGCAAAACCTTCTAATCCTCTTCCCTTACCAAAAAAAGGCCCTCTTAAAATTGAAGACTCACATAAAAATATGAATAAATAAAGCTAAAATTGTTTTTTTAAAGGTTTTTTCTTTTATATTAGAAATACCATGTTTTAAACACACTCTAGTTGACACACATGGAACACGTGTACTGAACCTTTATTGAAAGTCAAAAACACGTGTTCTACACACATGCCCCTGTATCACAGTTCAAACCAATATTCATTAATTCCTTTTAATGTCACATTTAAAATCAAAGTTACACTTTGGATGTTTAAATTGTCACGCTGAAAATAATGCTCTCCACCAAATTTAATCCCATTAAACAAAATTATAAATAGAAAATGAAAATTACTATTTTTATTTTTTATTTTTTTTAATTGAGCTATCCACTCTAATATTATTTTTTCAAATTAAGTTATTCACTATAATATTATTTTTTGAAACTATATATTAATTAAATATTTTAAAACTTTATTAGTAATTCATGCTAATTATATTGTTAATCATAAAAAGAAATCATAAGTTCAAATCTCAAATCACACCAGAAAGCTATTATAAGATACTTCAAAAAATATACATTAGAACCAGCTGAGTCCAATTGCCCATTCCCCTAGTAAAAAGAATAAAAAAATAATAATACCAATTATATTTACAACCAAAGCCGACACCACCATTGATATATTTTAAGGAGTGTAGTAATAACCAACGCCGACACAACCATTGATTTATAGATGGGCCAAAAATTTTCAATTATAAATATAAGCCAAAAAGCCACTTCTCTCATATTTCTGTCATAGAGACAAAGACATTCATTTTTTTGGTAATAATATTGATATTAACACTCATTGCAAATTCAGTTGTGGTCTCTGTGCATTCTTCTAATACAGAAATGGATGTACAAGGAAAACAATTCCTCGTTGAAGTTGAGGAGATTAGGAGACATTTTCGAGAACTCAAGGAATGATGGCAAGCTCCATATCATTGGGAACCTGATTTTGATACTGAACGTGGAATGGCCCGAGTATATGGGTTTGAGCTTAGGAGAAGAAAATTTATGTATGACTGGAGACTGTTTCAGAGTGGAATACTGGATCATGTTAATGTCTAGATACAACAAATGGTGGGGTGCACATAAGAAATCTATAACAAAGGCTACACCCGCAAGATGGTGGGGTGCGCATAAGAAATCTATAACGGACTAGCCATAGTGCAGAAGGTTGATGGATGTCATGTTTGGTGAAGAGGTCACCCTTGTAGATCACAAATATCTAGGACTAGCGAACCCAGTTGAACATCTTAAACATTGTCATACAGTATTTGCAGAATATCCATGACAGAAATTGGTAGATAATTTTGTACATATGTAATATCCTGAATTTTTGACCTAACACGTATAGGCATGTGCCTATTGATTATGATGATTATCTTGATGTTTTATTTTATATTGGGTCAAAGACCCCACTGCATATGAACATGATGATTTGGTTTATATATTGGGCATATTCCAATTATTGATGATATATGCATATGGTTGTTTGTGTTGGGAGTTGTCCTTGAAGCACATGATGGATGAAATGTTTTCTAACTGAGCGATGCAATCTGGAACATTTGAGTGATTGAAGAATTGTGTTGAGCAAGAAGATCTGGAGCACATGAGGACTTACGTTTGTGTTGAGCGAGATGCTCTGGAAGACATGAAAAGATAATTGGATGTGTTGGGCATAAACCCTAGATCCTTCGATGCTGATGTTTATTATAAGCTCTAAAGCATCAAATCCTTGGCCATTGTATCTCTAGGTGTATCGTACAAGTACATCCTAGCAATTAGTGTTGAGTGAATGATTGAGAATTGCCTTATGTTTGTAACTCCCTGCTATAGGCATTGAGTATGGGCTCTAGTAAGATCTAGGGGTTACTTAAAAGAATTTAATAACTTTCGAGTGAAAATGACTCAAGAAAAAATATTGACCTCATCATACTTATTTATAAGTGATTAAATGAAATTTCAAATTTATGTATTCTCATCAATGTATTGAAGAGATACCACGTTATACGAGGGAAATCCACCATGCAAGGATGTGTAGAGTTTCCTATCCTAGTAGACCTAAGCCACCTATCTACTTGACCTTAATAAATAAGTGTCATTAAGTCTAGGGATCATGCTACATGATGCCCAAAGACAAATGTTAACAAGTGTTATAATACTATGTATTTTATACATAGCATGTATAAAGAATTAATTATGATTAAATATATAATTAAAGAAAAGAAAGAATGGAAGATCCATCAATTATTATTTATTATTAAAGGATTAATAAATAGTATAATTCCTATGGAAGTTTAACTAATAACTAGTTAAAAGTTCCTAAGTTATGTATTGAAAATTAGCCCAGTAATTAAAAAGGGTTAAATCAAGAAATGAAAGATTTATTGATTTAACTCACCCTTTGACTGAAAAGTATATCTATAAAGACTCAAGCCAAGCAAAGGATTGGGGTTAGCATTTTTATCTTTGGAGAATTATTATTCTTCCTATTTTTCTCTGAAGTGTTTTCCTGGTTTACTTTCTCCTGCAAGGAAAAGAGGATTGATGTAGAATTGAATACTAGTTAGGAAACCCTACCTTAGGAGCTCTAAGCTACTTGCATGTTGGAGTCTAGCTCAAGGGGATCCGTATTAAAACTAGAAACGGTTCTAGTTCATGCTTGGGTGGTCCGTGGTAGTTTCCCAAGTAATTTGGTCATCAAATAGAGGTCAGATCTGCATTGAATTGTTAATGTTGGTTATTTGAGTGTGCAGGTTTAGCCATTACCAGAGCTTCAAATTCAGGTATGAAACCCTTTACTGCCTATTGTATTTTCCTAGAATAACTATTTTTTATACTAGGTATATGATTTCAATTCATATACTAGCCTTGTTGGTTTGATTCTCTGGTTAATAATATGCTAGGGTTTGTATTCTTAAAATGCTAACCCTAGGCTGTAAATTTTAATATATGTTGTATATTACCAGGGTTTGTATCCTTAAGATTGTTTCTGTATTATTCCAAGTATTTAATTTATGCTTACTGTAACTAGGTTTTCTTATAAGTAGTATAATTATTTATTCCTTGGGTTTTAGTACTCTACTGACATATTACATGACATATTACATTTGTCAGTAGAGGCTTGTTTCAAGTTTTAAATTAAAACTAGTTCAATAGTAAATAAACCAGAATGCTAAATATCACTATTTAGTAACAAAACTAGAATATAAAGTAAAGCTACTAAGAACGGATTATATCTAAAACAAAGATAATCAAATCATAATAAAATACAAATTGTTATTATTTAGAGAGAGAGAGAAAGAGGGATGGTGTTGAAGACAAATGGTGGAGGGTTGAGCAATGGAGAGTGTAATATCACCAAAAATTGAAAATATTTTTTTTTATTAGGCTACTCAAAACTACCTATGCTGGACATTGTTAGACTTGCAGAATGTGTCATACTATTTTTGTAGTGGTGTTTTTTCGTAAGCTGCTCTTACGTCCTACTTCCTTACTTTAGTTATGATTATTACTATGTTACTATGTTTACTTATGGTGTCATAATATTGATTGCTATGCTATTCCTATGGTTACGCATTGATGTATATGTTAGATACTTTGATTATGTACTGCATTGTTATTTTTACATGTGTTTACTATTGTGTACCTGATTCTAACTTAACTTTGTTTTTGGAACCAAAGTGGGTGGAGTGGCGGGATTAGTTCTCCCATGTAACTTCAGGAGAGGTAAGAGTTTCTACCTGTCTAGTGGGTTTACCTAGTTCTATTGAACTAATGCACCCTTGACCTGTTTACTTGCAGGTGTACTTTATCGACGAAAAACATGTTACGGAGTTTTGAACATTTGATCACTAGTACTCATACTTGCATCTAGTGACACCTACTGGTTGTTATTATTGTTCAGTACAAACTCGGGTTAGTGATAAGGTCACTACCATGTTTACAATTTATGTGACATATGCTAGTTATTTAAGTGACACTTATTTTTCATGGTGTAATTATTATCAACTGTTCATATCCTAACATATTTGTATTACATGTTTATTTTTATGAAAATAAAATTTTAACTTATACTTTCATTTTATGCTTTTACAGGTTCAAAATTCTTTTGTTAAAACAAACATGGGATTATTACTTAACAACACACCATGGCATATTGCATATGCCATGGTCGGAGGCAAAGAGCCTAAAGAGTTTGATGACCATAGTCTTAAGGCGTATAGCCTATAGTATGTGATGTATCTTATACTTAATCCTTGTATTGACTTGGGGTGGCAAATTTAAACCAGTGCACATAGGGTTTATGACATTCTATGCAATGGAGGCATTCAATAATGTAACGTTGTGAACTATAGCGAAGTGGGTTTATATGTTGATAATGGGAAACAGGTTGGTGCCATTAATGAGCATTGGAGAATGTGGAAGCCTAATTTAGGGCTTGGCTCACGATGAGGTTCAGTCATTTGCAGTTTCATTGCTTTCCCTTTTCCTCTGCGTAGTACAGACAATGCAACCTCGAGGGTAAATGATAGGTATGGTATCGTTTTGGTTTCGTAGGATGTTGTTGGTTTGTAGCTTAGTCACGATTTCATACTTCTTATCCATCTCATTGTTTGGTGGCTGCAGGTGATAAGGATGTAGAGGAGCAGCATGGTTCAAAGCTCGAATGAAAGTCGTGGGTGATGCCATAACGTGTAGGGAAAGCCTATTAAACAAGTCTTCACTTTTCACCTCTTGGATTATGGTTGAGACTGAGTTTTATCTTATCACTGGTTGGGGTTTAATGGAGTGTGGTTCCAATAGAACTCTGCACTGTCTGCAGTGACAGACCTTGGGTTTTATTGTGGGGTTTCGCTGGAATTTGGATATGAGTTTATAAAGAGTTGGGTTTGTAATTATTATGATCTTGTTAGCAGCAATGGGAGCCTTGGTAATTTTAACAAGATCTATGAGTATTGTGTAAATCATATTTTGGTTTATGAATAAAACCTAGGGAAGCACCAATGCTTGCAATGGTGCCATGGCCATTGGAACGACTGTGTAAACTTGACTATGACATTATTATAATTACTTTGTATATAAATTTATGTTGCATTGATGTTATTATACTTAGGTTTTATGTGGCATTTGCCTTCGTGGTTGGACTCTGTATATTCGCTTCCATTATTTTCTTTAGTTGTAGGAATGTAAATGGTGACAGCGTATGGCTTGGGGCCACGCCGTGGATGGAATGAGCACTCTCCATGGTAGTTACAAAAACAATGTAGACTTAGATTTTACCATTCGTTTGTATAATGTGTAAATGGAAAAGTGATATAGGATATGAGTGTAAAAACCTGTGTTGGAAATCCTTGCTATAGGTTGTTTTGTTGACACGGATTCCATGCCTTTGAAAATGTTTTATTTAGTTTGTTGTTAATTAATTATGGGCCAAGGCCAAGGATTATAGTGTATGTAATTTGTTTCAGGTCTTACGACCCAATGTGTAGAGAGGTTATGATTCCTAAAGGAATCTTATGTATAGAACCTTTTATCTTGTCACATGTAAATTATTATGGTCCCTACAAGATTTGATCCCATGACCGCTGTAATTAATTTGGATTGTTTAAATGTTCACAGTGTATTTTATTCATTATGGTTTTGTTATATGGACATGTGATGTGGGATTCAATGCCCATAGGGGTGAATATTGCGACCTGTATGCATCTAAAGGGATTTAACTTATTAACCACAACTTGTATACACACTGTGTACAGCATGGCTTTGTAAAAAGTAGAAAGACTCTACATGATTTGATCCTGGGTTGTTGTTTATTAAAAATAGGTTTTATAAATCGATTACTGTGTATTACATGCACTTGGGGTTTTTAATATAATGGTTGTTGTGTTTTATGGTATATGAATTGCCATTAAAATTTCCACACGATTTGATCCTTGGATCTCTTGTTTATGTATATATATTGTAATTTAATATGGTAACGATACTATGGTTGTTATTGCATGGTTTCCGTGGGTAATATTATGATAAGCGATTTCTTGTTTATGTGTATTTTAAGAGCATCTATTTAGAATTTTTTATTCATGCCACGGTTTCATAATGTTGATAAGGTTATTATTGTTTATACTTTGTAGAAGTAACTGGTATAGATATTATAATAGTGGACCATTTGTAAGGTATCAATTTCTTGAACTGTTAATTGCTTTATGTTAATGTTTATTTATTCAAACCTGGAAAAAGGTCTTTGTTGATTCTTAACTTAGCTATGGTATGTGATGTGTATACTTTATTATTAGATTTAAATTTAATGTTGTCTGATTAGAATTTATAATTCTATTTTATAATTGTTAATATATATATAGGTATAATATATTTACTAGGTTCTAAATATTATACTTGTATAATTATTCTAGATCTGAAATGTATATCTGAACTGGCCTTTTTAATTATAACATGCCTCTGCTGACAATATGAAATATGTTAGTAGAGTATATAGGCCAACGACCAGCTACATAATTATTCTAAGTTACCTAGTTTGTAGAAAAACACAGGTTAAGTAGCAAAGATGATACATAAGTAAAACTAACACTAGTAGAAAATCAGAAATTAATGACTAAAAAAATGACTAAAATAAGGCTATAAACCACTATTTTTGAGTTGGTGACTAATAGTAGCAAATTTCCACTATCTTATAACTAGTCGTATTTCACTAGTCATTAATAGCTTGACTTAGTAGTCATTCATTTAGTCATTGATAGACAATGATTTAGTCATTGATAGACAATGCTTTAGTGATTGATAGTCATCGATTTAGTCATTGACAGTTAATGATTTAGTCATTTATTTAGTCATTGATTTAGTCATTGATTTAGTCACTGAGTGAGTCATTTATTTAGTCACTAATTTAGTCACTGATTGCAACCATTAATGACCAAATATATGACTAAATAAACTACTATATGTTAACATATTAATGACTAAGCTAAATACGACTGTTATAGTTGATTTTACCACACATGGTGAATCACACTTTTATGGCCTTCCCTGTCCCTCTACAAAATATTTAGACCCCACGAACCATTTTTATACCTTCGATGTTTCCAATATCATCCCTAAAAACATGCTTAAATTGCCATACGCGACTTTCAATCCCTTTCTCACGTATATACGCAGGTTTGACCTCTAAAACCACGTACATTGAGATGTGTGCAAAAGGCCAAATTCTTTTGGAGTTTTCCTTGATGTGGATCCAACTCACTTGTCTCCTGGCCTTCCATATGCCTTGAGATCGCTCGGATTCGACCCTTCATTGCCCCATTGAAGAGCTATATAAGGAACCCTTTGGATACATTAAATATATGAGAGAATTGAGAGCAAAGAAACTATAGTCCACTGTTGTTGGAGCTTATACTTGAGTCGGCGTCCCTTTGTCCCTTGGAGCACTTTTGTGTTCTTCCCAAGATTTCCTTTTGCTTGTGAGCTTTCTATAGAGAGATGGAGGATTGAAGTGGTGGAGGCCCAAGTGGGGGACTCAGTTTCTGCGATTCGCATACATGTCGACAGAGGTTGTCACTCTTGTAATCTCTATTTTTATATTAATAGATATATATTTTCCTGTCCAATAATGTGTTTTTGAATGAGTATTTTATCCATGGATGATTTCAAATGGTTATATATTACTGATTATATATGCTAGAGTAGAGCTAACATGATTATATATAGCATGCTTGTCTTGTTTGCTGATTGTTGAGGAAGCAATTTACCAATACAAGCTAGAGTTGGAAATCTCAACAGGGATCTACATCAACCGTATGGAATAAGGTACGAATCATGATTCTTTTAGTGTCAGATCTTTGATTTCTCTTTCATATAGGAAAGGAATGATTTCTAGAGTCAACCTGTCTATTGTGGTACCCCAAGCCATAGGAATTTCTCTCCGTAATAGAATTGGTGACTCTGCTGGGGACGTTCCCTGTTTTTCTTTAGGGTTTGGGGGCATAACGTGCTTGATATTCTTGACTTGCTCTTTGTTTCTTCTTGTTTTTGTGTTGCATTTTATAGTATGTGAATCCATTGACACTCCCCTTATTTGTTCGACCCTTGGCTTGCTTTTTACCACTACCTTCTCTGTATAAGCAGGTTTTTGGCCATAAGTCACGTACATACGCGGATTTTTGGCCAAAAGTCACGAATACACGCAGGTTTTTGGCCAAAATCCATGTATACATGCACCTTTTTGGCCTAAAGTCACATATATACGTAGTTGTTCTTTAAACAGTGGCATACATCCTCCCTTTTGGTGAGTTTGATGTTGTGGGAAGTTGCTAGGTGGGTTGTGAGTGTGGTTGGGTTTTCCTTGGGTCTGATGTTGTCTGTTGGATGCTTCTTTTGTGACCAAAGACCACCTTTTCATTGATTTTTATTTGAAAGTAGTTTTATTCATTTGAGCTTTTCGTTTTTCCATTAGTGCATTACTCTTTTTGTCTCAGTGTCTTGCTGGGCTTGTGTTTTATACTTGCTGCAGAGACTGAGAGTTTTAGATGACTTTTATTGCATTTTTCATTCTTTTATATTGAAAAATAAAAAGTAGTTGCACTCTTAGTTGCATCTTAGATATGGATTTGAGGAGGTAGTTGCATTGGATTTCTTGGATGAGAGTTGTATTTAGGCTTTCATATAGGAAGGATTGCATTCGCATTCAGAAAGGAATATATATTTATGCATCTCATGTAGTGGCATACCCTATTTTTCATTTGACAAAGATTGCACTTAGCATTGTTTGTTATGGTGTGCATATTTACTTCACTGCTGAGTCATAACTTCATTAGTTGCAAAATCATTTCCCTTTGAGTAATTACAGCCAATTAAAATCAATGCTTAATTAAAATGGATTACACTATTTTCTTTTATAGGGTACACCAACAAGATTAGGTTTTAGGGTCTTGGAATAGTTCATTGTGAGTTAATTCTCCAAGACCAATAAATGAAACATTTATGTGTCTGTCCAGGTGAGAGTGTGAAATTCTGAGGTATAATTAGTGTTTCTCAGGATCCTCCTCTTACAAGAGAGTTAAGCACGAGGCAGTGTGAGTGGTTATGATTGGGATGACCCCTGGTTGTAACTGAGTAGCACCGGAGATATTTTTAGGATTGTATTCATATCTAGGGGCTCTTTCGAGAGTTTCCATACGGTCGATCCCTCCTGCAAATGTCCTCCTAGGCTTTCATTATATTGGGGTGACCTAAGTTTCCTTACCTAGGTTATCACAGGGGGTACTTGCAGAGGTTATTCTGTAGGTGTCCTGGCCAAATAGAGGTCGAACAACATAGTCACTTTATGTGTTGAAGCTGAGGGCCACTATAATTGGTTATATACCTCCGCTTGTAGTGTATGGGAGTTTTGAGCCTCTCCTAGGTGAGACATACCTCCTGCATTCGAGAGCTCACATATCCTCCCCTTGGTTTGCTTGTATTTGGGCTATAGATTTTCTTAGGAGTGTGCTCTTTGTGCGCTAGTTGGATTTTCGGATTGTGGTTATTTGAGTATATTTATGCTCTCTTGAGTTTGGGTCCTTTTATTTTCAGCATGCTTGGTATCCTATCACCCGTCCTTGGTCCTAGTATGGATCCTGGTGTCATAATTGGGGGCATCACAGCCCCTTACCATGCTCATAGAGTTGGGAGTGGTCACATTCCACCCTATACTCCATTTGTGGAGGATATTGACTCCCTTCTCTCTGTCTTTACACCGGTAGTCACCCTCATGGGGGTGGTAGTGGATACGTGAACATTGGGTTTACACTTTACTTACCTTTTTATGTCCCGTCGTTCACCACATTATTTCCTTTGGGTGCATTTGTCATGATCATTTTTACCTATATCCTGTAGTTTGGATTCTTTATTGACTATTTTGGGTTGTTTTGGACTAATATGGTTGTCATGTAGGGTCTAGTTTTTGTACACTCTCTCCGAGGTTTCAACCCGTTCATGCCTATCACAGGTATTATGTCTGAACTAGCATATAGGTTAGGATTTCACATCCTCTTGCATTTTGCATGACCTTATGACTGTTTCATATTAACCTTAGATATGAACCCATTCCATGGTATCACAGAACCTTCATGCTATTGTTAGAAGTGGTACTATGTGAATGGTAGAGCTTTCCTATACATGGGTGTCCTAGTTACCTCCCCTTTGCATTTGATACCCATGCTATGAGTCCTCTCTTAGGTCCAGGAGTCCTTTGTATAGTACCACCATGACTTTGCGCAAAATCCTCATACTCCTCTTGAACTTTATGTTGGCCTTTTCCCCAAGACTCCCTTATGTCAAGTTGTAATTGCATTATCATGAGCTTTTCTTGCCTTATCGACCCTTATGTTGGCTTCCTTGACTTTGAGAACAGCCATATAGCCCAAGCTTGTCTCATGTCTAGCCACGCAGAGCCATTTTGTATATCCTTTCAGCTTGATTCCCTATTTTTACCGGGAGGGGATTTGCCCTTGAGTGTCGCTATCCTACATGTGTGTCCTTGCATTGAGCATAGGTATGTTTCACTGCTTGAAACTAGTTTGTTTACCCCTTGACACTCATCTCCTCCTAGTCTGTAACTATAAAGTGATTTTATTCTTTTTCAATATTTTCAAAATATTTGAAAAAGTCCAAAAAATAAGAAAACCAAAAAGCTAGACAAGGAAATATGTTATCTTTGGTAGCTGTCGAGTCGTGTCTCCTTTGAACAAAGAACTGTATATCACATCCATTGGTTGGGTTTATAGTTTGACTTTAGGAGATGTACTTGTTTATCTAAGATTATATCCACTGACCGGTTAAGCTTCCAGTCCCTATGGAGCCTCTATCGATGCCTCCTACGTTGCAGAGATGTCCCAGTTTTTGTATATCGAGTCTATGGTGATTACATACAGTCACCATTTGTTATAGCGGATTTCACCACACTAGGTGAATCACACATTGTATGGCCTTCCCCTGTCCCACTGCAGACTCATTAGCCCCTATGGACCACTTTTTGTCTTTTGATGTATCCTTGACCATCCCTAAAAACATAAGAAAAGTGATATACACGGCCTTTTCCCCGATAACCGTGTACATACGCGGATATTCCCTCTATAGTCATGTACATCGGGATGTGTACATAATCCAAAACCTTTTGGAGCATTCCTTGACTTGGATCCAACTCATATGACTCCTGGCCTTCCATATTCCTTGAGATCGCACGGATTCGACCTTTCAGTATCCCTTTGAAAAGCTATATAAGG
>LPNX010771062.1:133341-164482 GCA_001517045.1 Pseudotsuga menziesii
CATTCGCCTTTATGCTCTAGTTCAAAGGAAATTGAAACCTGAGTCGGCCATTCCTCAGTTATATTGACTTTGCATGTTGGCCATTCTCGGTACAATTACTGGTTCATGCACCTTATGATCGAGTCCTTCCACATTATACAGTTTTGTGGAGTACCTCGTGTTGGATGATGGGGGGTGCCTTAATTCCCTCCTTCCAGCGAATTTCTCTCGCCATCGAAAGTTTTTGGGAATACATCAATGTCCCCTGATCGATGGATTCTCTCAAGTGTTTGACCTCAACACATTTATTCACACCTGTTAGTTTGCACTCTAGTACCTTGATTCCTATTTTTGTTATCGATGGGTGATCTCGCGTCTGTTAACGGTATACATCAATGACCGATAATCAGACGATGAACTACTATGTTCAACCTAGACACCTCTATTCACATAGTAGGACATGCACTTGTAGCAGTTTTTGTAGAAGACCTTCCAGACTAGTGGCATCTCTTATATGCTACCTCCTTGATGGCGCCAGTGATCATGAGATTTCAGCTCTCGTGACTTGATTCCAGTGGATGTCAGACATTTCCACCCATTATGGAGATCTTGATCCATTGTATATCTTCAGCCATTATGGAGATCATGATCCTTTGTATATCTTCATCATGGAGATTCTGATCTATGTATACTACATGTGGCAATGACCACTCATTTCATATTTTGTATCATTCCTATTCATGGCCATTGTACTCTTATGTATCTGGGATTGCTATATGTACTTGCAGTTATATGCAGAGTTGTATCATTGTACTATGCTGATTGGGTGGCTGGTCTTCCATTGGGTTTTTCATCACTCCACTTCTGGGATGGATTTATAATGTATTTCAGCCATCGTATGACCCCTCTGACCTCACACATTAGGGGGCATCTGTTATAGCTGATTTTACCACACATGGTCAATCACACTTTTATGGCCTTCCCTGTCCCTCTGCAGACTCCTTAGACCCCATGGACCATTTTTATACCTTTTATGTTTCCAATATCATCCCTAAAAAATGCTTAAATTTCCATACACGACTTTTAATCCCTTTCTCGCGTATATACGCAGGTTTGACATCTAAAACCACGTACATCGGGATGTGTACAAAAGGCCAAATTCCTTTGGAGTTTTCCTTCATGTGGATCTGACTCACTTGTCTCCTGGCCTTCCATATGCCTTGAGATTGCTCAGATTCGACCCTTCATTGCCCCATTGAGGAGATATATAAGGAACCCTTTGGATACATTAAATATATAAGAGAATTGAGAGCAAAGAAACTATAGTCCATTGTTGCCGGAGCTTATACTTGAGTTTGCATACCTTTGTCCCTTGGAGCACTTTTGTGTTCTTCCCAAGCTTGCATTTTTCTTATGAGATTGCTATCGAGAGATGGAGGATTGAAGTGGTGGAGGCCCAAGTTGGGGACTCAGTTTCTCCGATTCGTAGGTGTGCCGACATAGGTTGTCACTCTTGTAATCTCTATTTTTTATATTAATAGAAATATCTTTTCTTGTCCAATAATGTGTATTGGAATGAGTATTTTATCCATGCATGATATCAAATGCTTATATGTTATTGATTATATATGCTAGAGTAGAGCTAACACAATTATATATAGCATGCATGTCTTGTTTGCTATTTGTTGATGAAGCAATTTACCAATACAAGCTGGAGTTGGAAAGCTCAACGTGGATCTACATCAACCATCCAGAATAAGGTACAAATCGTGATCCTTTAGTGTTAGATCTTTGATTTCTCTTGCATATAGGAAAGGACTGATTTCTGGAGTCAAGCTATCTGTTGTGGTACCCCAAGCCATCAGAATTTTTCTCTGTAACAATGACTAAGATATAGGAAATTAGCTACTAATAGTCATATATATGTGAATTTAGTCATTTTTGTAGTCACAAATTTATGATAGGGCACGGAGGAATCGAACCACCAACCTCCTGCCTATAATTAGGAAGGCGCTCTACCATTGAGCTAACACCCTTTAAGAAGTTGTTATTGCTTGACAATGATGATATTCAAACAAATTTATGATAGATATCAATCTACAAACTACATAATTATTACTATTACAACTTACCGATAACTAATATTTATATAAAATAATTCTTGAGAGCTATGTACAATTTTCCCTATAACTAAAGCTAATAAAAATACCACAAATACTCTTACCAAAGAGATTTATTGATGAGTACCTCTTCCCATTGTTCATCAATATCATTCTCATAGTCCAAAGAAAAGTCCTTCCTGAAAGATTTCGAAGCCCAATGGCATCACTGCATCAAAAACAAAGAGTTAGAAAAAAAACTTTCCCTCTTGTCTACTGCAATATTAAGAATCCATGAGCTTCAAGGTGTTTTATATGTTCCTCATCATGGGCTATCAAAATTAAAACACAACCTGTTGCTTTGATAATTAATAAACTTAAAATTATGCAAAGTATATTCACCTTTTCTTTGAGAAGGTTCCATAATAAGCAAGTCTATGGTTGTGATCAAATTGCAAAAGGTTTCTTCTCTTATTGTGAAGCCTATTTTAGCTTTAAATCAAGTGATAAACATTCTAAGAGCCACGTAAATTCAGAAACTTATTGCTAATGGAGACTCGACGATTATCATTTTAAAAATTAGAGACTCGACTCCCTATGCACTGTAATGTCTTGCAAAAATGATCTCTAGACCTAGAATTCAAAGAATGCAAGTATTTTGACTTGGGGAATTGCAAGTATTGCAAATATTTAGCATTGATTCATTTACTATTTCAAAGGTACCATTTTGTATGGAGAAGTTATGCTTAGTGAATCATTATTCCTTGGCTATAAGGGAACCTAATAGTGGATTCAATAATTAAAGAGTCATGTTGCAAATATAAAGAGATATACCCTGCTCCTACAATGTTGCATCTTTAGAGAAACCTTTAAAGGGTTGTATATTTGGATTCTAGGTGATGATACCAGTTATTTGAAAGGCAGGACAAATGGTTAAGCATGAATTAAACTTGAAAATCTTGCAAAATAATGGGTATAACAAAATATATATCAGCTCTGTGTTGAGATGTACAGGCTCTGAAACAGCTTCCATGATGATTGGACAATAGTTCATAGAGAGAAATAACCATTGAGAAGAACTGAAATTTCCTTAGAATGTATGGTCACCTAAAATAATACTACACTAAAATTTGGATTCTAGTAAGCTCTTGAAATTTACTAAACCTATCGAAAAGGTTGGAGAGACCGGTATTCTACAATGTTCTTATAATGCACAGTTGCATAAAGGCATATTCTTATCAAGATTTATGACTTTCAAAATGAAGGAATTTACTTGACCATGAAATGCACATTTATGATGAAGTAAAGGATAGAGAAAATCATGATGAGGTTCATATTCCCCATTTGAACTGCCTACAAGAAACTATTTCTTCATAAGGGTAATAAACCATGTATCCATCTTGCTTGAATGGAATGTGAAAGTGCCCTACCTTGATTATCTGATTATGAATTAGTTTTAAGTTCCAATTTCCTTTTGGCCCTATTTCATGTTTACGCCTTCCACTCTGACTCCCCACCACCTCCCCACATGGGATGCATTGGTTCTTCAATGGAATATAAAATCCTCACTAAGACCTAGGTCTCGTATTTTGGTGTGGAGTTATATTTACAAGTACAAAGTTCAAGGTTCATGAATAATTGCTCAAAACCTACCATTAGTACAACATTATAACATAGGGTATGTTTCTGCGGGAGGATAGAAGCAGGAAAGAGTAGACGGTAAGAGTAAGAGAGGGTCTGACCTCCCCATTTACGTTTTTTACTTGCCAAGTCAAAGAAGTTCAATGCAGAAGTCAACTTTGGCACTATGTTCATTGAATAAATCAAAGCAAGGGCTATGGCTTCCATGCCCAACAAGAAGAGGAAGAGAAAGCAACCACCGCTGCACCCACTCTGATCTGCGAAATTTATTTCCACAAATAATTTGTTCAATAGAAGTGGGACAGAACTACAAGTTTCTAGTGCACTATCAGTTCCATTATGTGTTCATAAGGAAAATGATGTCTTCTTATCCACTTTACAAGATCGACATCCTTCTATTAGATCTCCTGCAGCATAAGAGAAAGATTATAACCTTGTGATTAGATTCTCTGATGGAGATAGTGACAGTGAGGGTTAAGAATAGAGCTAGAGAGTGGATCAAAGTGAGAAAGATGGATCATCAAGAGAAAATACAAGTGGGACTTCTGCAATCCAATCACTTGCAGCTTCTTCACAGATGGCTATAACAACAGTTAAGGTTGCACATATTGAAGATGGTCTTCAGAATTCTAAGTCAGGTTGAGTGAACAATTGGGAGTGACTTGATGGATGCTAAAGAATGCATGGACGAAATTGGTGGTCATCCATTAACTCAAGAGGTTGGCTTCAATATCTCTCATAGCATGCAGTTAACTCCCACAGAACCTGTTTGTCAAAATAAAAATGTTGTGGAAACCTCTGCTGATGTTCCTAGTCAAATTGTATCTTAGCTAGGTATCTTGTGCTGATGAAAGCAAGGAATTAGTGTTGGGGTTGGCCCTAAAAAGACAATGGAAGCTAGGATTTCGGAGAAACCATAGAGTAGCAAAGGGAGCAATTGTTCCAATCCTGTTTTTATCAAATTATAAGCATTTTTATTATCTTATTTTTTTTTTATTGATCTGTGGGGAGTCACCCAATAAAAAACCAAACCCGCAGTCACTTTTAGCTTTTCCATACCTTAGATATTGTCATTGTCTTCTCTAGGAGGACATCATGGATAGTCCTAACTTGTGCCCATAATTGCCTCACATCCACAAAAATATCCCAAATTGAATGCTGAGGCTGCTAGAAGGTGAAACACACCCAATAATGTTCAAAACAATACCCATATTGGCTTAATTATTGTTTTAACTTGTTGTTATAGGGCCCAAAACTACCCAGATATGAGGTACATGGGCTGCTCATTTCCTTTCGTTGTCCACAGGTTGCATGGATTTTCCAGAATTCGTTTTACAATTAAAAAAAAGACAACATCATACTTTAGACTTGCCTAGAAAACTCAGAAACCAACCCATAAACCCTCATGAAAAATTAAGTGAACACCTTATGGGAAACAATGTGCATGATTTCTCAAAGTCAAAACTAAATATCCATTCAGTTGATGCTATGACCCATTTAGGGTAGAGTGAGACAAATAGAGTCCACAAGGTCATGGATCAATACTGTCAACCTCAAAACATATATAAAAAACAAAAAAATATATTTCCATTTGCAACAACTGACACAAACTAGCTCCTTCATCTTAGCCTTAAGGTATTAATTGGAATAAAATATATATGATTTTATCATCTTTTTATAGGTTTGTCTTTGCACTCCCATTTTGCACTCCTCACTATTGTACTTAATAGTCACATTGACCTATTTGCAGCCATCTTTGCAGCCATCTGTTGGAAACTAATGTGTCTCATCTTATCTTATCTTATGGTCTATATTGTATTTAGTGAATGCACATGTGATCGGCAGATGTGTTATGACACAATCATTTTATTACTATGTGGGTCATGACAAATGAGTTAAGCCATGTATTATTCATTACGAAGACATCATTAGGAAGTTATTGTCATGATTTATGGCACTATTTCCCTATTTGGAATTTGACAATAAAAGGATCCCAATGTGCTTGACAACATTGCTAAGCAAAAAGAGTAGGAAAACATATGAATATGTGTTTTTTATAACTTTATACCCCTTGAACCTAGGAAAGTGAATCAAATAGAAATAAAATATACTTGGTTACTTCAAAATATTTAGAACACATGAATCACTCATCTATGTGGGGACAATTTATAAATTAGAATTTAAAAGGTATCCATACCTTGTATTGGACAAGGACATCATTATCTTTCATAGTCTATTTAACAATATTTCCATTTTCATCTTCTACAATCAAAATATCTTATGTCTTATCCATACGACAAATCATCAGCATCTTGAGTTTTTACATTGGTCCATCATATAACTGCCTTAGTTGCATAAGTTGAGAACCTATCCATTCAACCATGCCTGAAAGTAATGGAACCTGCATGGCCAAGAAATTGATAAGGCACTTTAATATTTTTGAAATATCACAACAAAAAAAATAATCAAACTTATATCAATGTTTTCATACAATTTAAGATCATATAATTACATAATCATTAGTGAAGTACTTAACCATTAGAAACTAGCAATTAGTGAAGTACTTCCGACGTAGCAATGAAATGTTTTTCCCAGCTGCTTACAATATGACAAACATTAGCAACAGTTTGGAATTTTAACTTGCTTGCAATTGTGGCAGAGTATAATCCTCCAGAGAAGTAGAACCACTGGATGTTTAATTGTATAATCATTCATATAAACTCATTTGGAACTTTCTCTTTTTCTTTCCCATTTTTCATCACCCAAGTTGATTTGTTAGTTACGTGGTCATCAAGAAAATAAATTCAGTAGTTCAATCATCTTAAACCACTGTTTGGAACATATATATATTTGAAGGAAAACAACCCAATGGACTGAAATCCCTAAAAAATGTGGCCCCACCCTCTAGAATGTTTTATTAGTGAAGATCAAATCGTGGGTATTAAGCCAGCACAAATTACAAATTAACTGCCCACATCCTACATCAATGATCTAGCAAAGAGCCCAACAAGGCACATATTCTGGTGACATATTATAAGGCATGTGCCCAAAAAGAGATGGCCCAGCTGCAAGCCACAACCAGAGATCCCATGCAGGGGAGGAGCAAGCCTGCCATGATTTGAACCTGGGTCTTCTTCACAGCAACCACACCAAGTAGCCACCAGAAAACAACTTGATGGACATGTATATGTGTGCTTGTGTGTGCGTGTGTGATGCAAGGGAGGAATCCACACTATGTAGCTAGAGAACACATGTGTCCTCAAAATTTGAGGACACCCAATGTGCATTGACGACTGGTACTAACTCATGTCATTGATGCAAAAGGGAATATAACCTTCAACAGTCATATTTCTTATTACTTAGGGATTAGACTCTTACTGTACCTCAGATAAAATAGGTCAAAAAAAGAATGGAGATCAACTTGTAGTCCAGGATTCAATCTAGAGAGGATAGTTCACTTGAAATCTGTCATTGGGGATGTGAAGTGTAGCCTTGAGGGCTCAAACATGTGCTACCTACAATATTCCAGGTGACATATTAAAGCACATGTTGAACAATAGAGTCACAGTTAAACAAAGGGCACAAGCATATAGATCTGAGATCCGGATATGAATTCGATGAGATCCCCTTAGCTTCCTAGTTAAGAATAAAGTATAATTTCTCAGGAAGTTTGCACAAAAAGTAAAATATAATTCCTCTAAGCCCAAGAGTATTCCTTTTTTTTCCATATTCCTTATTGTTGTTCATGAAAAAAAATTAAAGTCTCTTTGGGGTTTAGGCTGAGTTTTACAAGTTTTTGTCCTTGATTTAGAAAGGGATCTGCATGGGGTATTACATGGCGACGGAGCCATGCTTGAAGACAATGCTTGAGTCCCAAATCCAGGATCAGGTTACTAACTTACTACATAAGGCTTTCATCACATGCATGCATAGGATAGTGAGTCTTGGGTTGAACCCCACTGAACAAAGTTGAAATACCATCTTCCATTGGATTTAGTTGACACACACCCCTTGAACGCAATAGATCGACAGTGTGAATAGAAAGGACATGTTTTATCCTTGAGGGATAAAACATGTGCTACCTACAATATTCCAAGTGACATACTGAAGCACATGTCAAACAATAGAGTCACAGTTAAACACAGGGCACATGTATTTAGATTTGAGATCCTGATATGAATTCGATGAGATCCCCTTAGCTTTCTAGTTCAAAATACACAAATTATTGAATGTGCCCTCATCAGGCAGTTTGCACAAAAAGTAAAATATAATTCATCGAAGCCCAAGAACCTTCCTTTTTTGTCCATATTCCTTATTGTTGTTCATGAACAAAAATTAAAGTCTCTTTTGGGTTCAGGATGAGTTTTACAATTTTCTATTGTTGATTTAGCAGGGGATCTGCATGGGGTATTAGAAGCCATGTTTGAAGACAATGCTCGAGTCCAAAGTATAGGATCAGGTTACTAACTTACTACATAAGGCTTTCATCACATGCATGCATAGGATGGTGAGTCTTGGGTTGAACCCCACTGAACACAATTGAAAAACCATCTTCCATTGGCTTCAGCTGAGACACACCCCTTCCAAAAAGTCATGGATCTTTGTATCAGCTCTAAGATACATCAAAAACCTTCCTGCATAACCTTATCTACCAGCAACAGAGATTCGTTGTTGGTAGAGGATGGAACATCTTATTGGATCAGGGTAGAACTATCAATAGATATTAGAAACAATAGTCTCTTCTAGAACTAGATTGAGGAAAATCATGTGATTTCCTAGTGTGGAAAAGAATTTTTGTGGACCGGCTCTATGATTGTATGAAGACAAAAAGGAATGAGCATTGAATGATAGTCAAGCTAATGTTAGTGGGGAAATGAAAAAAAATGAACTTGGGCTTTCACACATCCTATATATAATGACATCCAAGAAATTACACTAGAATGCTAACAATAAATTGCATCCTTATTCTTGACCTTATTAAACTATATTATTTAATTTGACTTTCATAAATTGGAAAAACCATTCCAAATTAAATGCAAAAATTGTTGAAATAACTATATTTTTTTATTCTTATTCTTTTCATATTTTGAAATAATTAAATATATCTCTCAATATTAGCTGGAAAAGAAATAAGACCGATATGACCCACCAACTTTACAACATCCTAGTCTCAATAAACAAAATTGGACAAGAATATTGACCAAAACTTATATAAATACCCTTGTAGTAACAAAACATTATGTAAACCAACATTCATACTTCAAATATATGTGAAAATAAATAATGAAATGATGGTACAAATTTTGCATGAGTCAGTTCATAAATATCAATTCAATCCATACAAATCTTTATCTAGGAAGTCATCAACTTACCAACTTCATCAACTACAGAATAGATACTACCAGAGGAAAGAAGCCTCACACTAATTGTCATAGACCTTGATCGCAATATTGTATCCACGACACTATTATTGCAAATGCATACACAATGTCCTGCCTATAAAATGGTTCAAACTTTCTGAAACTATTACTGCAAATGCATACAGAATGTCCTGCCTATAAAATGGTTCAAACTTTCCGAAACTATTACTGCAAATGCATACAGAATGTCCTGCCTATAAAATGGTTCAAAATTCCCAAATTTGGGAAATATTTGTAGATATCCTAAAAAATAAAACCCTCCAATCCCTAACAAGACTAAAGGCTTGAACTGCATATTTCCATATACAAGACCCATTTTGATGATTTTGTCCCTTTTCTGAATCCTTTCTTCTACAGTGAGAGGCTTTATGAGTTTATGAGTGATCGCTTTTTCCCATAGACCCACCCCTTTTATAAGTCTCCAAAGACCTTTGGCTGCTATGCTTTGGAAAAGCAATGTGGGTTCTTTAACCCCCATCCTCCCATGTCTTTGGGTAAAGAGATTTTATACCATAGAACCTAAGGGAAATCCTTACCACCAACCCATAAGAATATGAAGCTGGCATGAGTAATTCTGTAAGCTATCCTAAGGGCCATAATTCCTTTACTATATGATGTGCCACAAAGCACTCCCAATTGTAAAACAACTCTCTTTGTTGATTTGGATCATGTTAATATGTAAACATCATTGCTTATTGTTTCTCATTTTGATATTAGATATGAAATTGGGTGTCATGTATGATAATAGCTCTTCTTTTATGATACCTGCTTCATTAATGGTGTTCAATTTATATTTTATTTTCTGTTGAAACATATATATTCTCAGTTGTCCTGCAGAGCTCCAGTATATGAAATGGCAAAGAGACATACAGATAATTCCTTTCAAGTTGATGACTTCAACATCGAACTTGAGAATCAAAGGAGAGGCAAGATGAAAGTTGGTACTGAGACATATCAAAGGTGTGATTTGGCATTGTCTGCAATAGAAATAGTATACTACAATTTCATTATGCCATTCAGTAGTTTACATGTTAGTACTTCTGGCCTTTGGAATAATATGGTAAGGGCACTACAACTAATCTAATCATATGAAATTTATTACTTTCTGGAGCTTAAAATGAAGACGAAATTGAATCAAAAGGATGCTTTTAATGTGACAGGGCCCTTGTTATGGGTTTGATGCTTTATGTAAAGGGGCGGAATCTCATTAAAAATGGACAATTTAAATATGCTCTTGATATTCTTGCCATGGGAGAGGTAACATGCAGGTTTCTCATTGCTGATGTTTTCATAGCCCTCATCCAGCTCTCATATGGATGTCCACTTGCTGATGTTTACTGAATAGACTTCGGGCCTCTGTTCTCTAATTAATTTCGTTATTTTAGAGTAGCAAATGAAGGTCTTGGAACAAATTATGAATCTTTCTATTAATAGTGCAGAAAAGGAAAATTGATGGTCTTGTAGTTGTATTTTCAAAATTATGCTTCCTATATCATCAATCCTGCTATTGGAGGACAAGTTATGATGGACATTGTGAAAATTAGTTTGTGGGATTTGTTGACAATTGCTTTTCTTGCAAGAGGCATTTTCTGTTTGTGATCGGAAAGTAATCGAGGTGAGTTATCTATTTGGTTCTCAAATTTTCTAACTTTATATGTAGGATTCATATTTCTGTTGCTCCTCGATTTAGTCGTATATAAAAATTTCCCTTCCTATCTAATTAGAGGGTGGATAATGCATCGCTACTGCAAATAGACACAATGTGGTGTCATTTCATGCAGCGTGACATATCTTGTTTGGATGTGGTTGGAATGCAGTTAAAAGAGGCCCGCAAAGGGCTTGAACATTGCTATGGTGCAAATATGGAGAGAGCTAGGGTTCTATAAGGAGGATTTTGTCCATAAATTGCAACGTAAACTCTTTTTCAAGATTGATCCTATCTTGAAGGAATATGTTCATACAGATCATTTGTTTTGGTAGAGTTTACTAGAGATTTATTCTAAACGTCAGCTAGCTTATGGTTTTCGGATTCTAGGAGTTTAAATTTGTTCACCTTACAGCTAGAAACCATGTCATACTGAGACTATACTTTGAACATGCCATATATGTTATGAGTGGACCTAAATGTTGTTAGTATAGATTTGTTCTTTTTGTCATTTGGATTGCATTAGAAGGTGTCCCTCATAGATTTAATTGCTAAATAATAATGACTGGACATATACACACAACTGGAGCTTCTGGAAGGTGTTGTGGCTTACCACACATAATTATTGGAAGAGTCTTGCAAAGCACTAACAACATCTCAAGCCAAATATTAGCAGGTATTTAGTCCAAGCTTTGAATTTACGTTAACAGTGAAATTCATTTTATTTGTGGACTATGTTGTTTAATTGCAAACTTTTCCTTGTAGATTTCATTCATAATTATATTTTAGTGTTACAAATATTCAGTTAATTATAATTGCACTTCTATGTTCACTATGCTGACTTTGTCTGTTTTTGTGGACAGCTTCAAGTCTCATTTGAATCTTTGTCAACAATTCTCAATATAGGTTTTATGACAAAGCAGTCAAGAAGGGATTTAAGAATGTATGGCCAAGATATTCAACATGCAGTAGAGTTTTCCATTGAAGAAAGAGAAAGAATTGAAAATAAATAAGAGGAAGATGAACAACAGTACAGAAACATCAGGTGGGTACTCAATTATGGAGGAAATTAAATTTAATGACTAGGGACAGCTAAATTAAATTTAAGGAGGATTAGTTTGGAATGTCAGATAGGTATTCTGTTCTATGAGGAGTCCGGTAGCACCCATGGTACTCTATTTTTAGTACTGAAGACAAAGAAAACTTATAGGAAAAAGCATGTCTTTACTGATGCTTTACCTAGTGTTTATAAGATCATAATAAAATGGTAATTTCCAGGGAGCAAAATTCTTATGGCAGAACACCACTGGGAAAGGTTGTGGACATGACAAGTCACAAAACTTATTACCCTACTCAGTACCCTATAAGAATTGGGGGTAGTACCAGAGTGACTACTCTCAAATCTAACCGAATTGAAGATAAGGAACCAGGGGAATCCTCCAAAATTGTTGGACGTCCCTCAAGAAGCAAGTCACTATTGCCAAAGTCAGTATCAACAATTCCTAAAATGGGTGCTTCCAGCTCATCAAAATTGAAGAAGACATGCAAGGTGCAACCAAATTATGTTGCATTAGGGTATCCAAGTTCAACTCGCATTCTCTCTATTGGATTGTGTCATATTGGGTAGGTTAGAGCAACATTGCATAAGGGAGAACCGAGCAATAACAATAGACTTGGTCTATCAGAAATAACAAATTTGAAAAGCTCTGAAGGATCAACCTTTGATGTGGACTTTCTTTAGGAAACACCAACTTATTCTATGAGTAGCAGAAGCCTCTTTCATGGTGGTTCTAGTGTGGGAAGGAGAGATAAAATACTTGTTCCTAGCAAGTTTCTAAATAGACAGGGAAGTTGGAATGACATGGAGTTATTGAATGTAAACAAAGGTTTGTCATATTTGATCTACGGGGAACAAAAACATAATTGGACTGGAAAAGAGGATCCCCAATACTTTCTCTTATTAAAACCCCTGGATCTCAGCTTCTAGATATTACTCAACTAAAATGTACATTAAGAACTCCATTGACAGACATATTTAGAATGAAAAACTCAGTGAGGATTTCATGATAATGTAACCAAACCTCACTGGTATAATACCTGAGATTGGCTTCCAAACATTAAAAACTGATCATTTAAAGGGGACTAAATTCCAAAACTATACATCCTCTCACCACTATATCCTACCCAAAGTAGCCTTTATCTCTAAAGAAATCCCATACAATCCAAAATATTGAAATTCACAAGTTCACTCAATCATGGATCTAGGAAAGAAAACGTTGGCTAGAGTTTTTGCTAAAAATGCATTTCCAGATGAGAGGACAATAAATATAAGGTGTCTAGTTTGGTTTTACACCCCTCCAATGCTTGGGAAATATAAGGGATATAATAGTGTTAAGTCTTTTTGTTCAAAAATAAAAGAAACATTTTCAAGTTGTATAATTAAATTTGATTAGAAGGAATGCCTCGCTACTCTAGTAAACAGTGATAGACGTGGATCATCATTAATGTTAATATAATTACAAGTGAATTAGTGCAGCTTGTAACTCTTCATTACATAGTTAAGTACAAGTCAGTGGTGACCATGTCTTTATGATGCAGCTACAATTTAAGAAAATGGTATCCTAGTTACTAGGAAGTCAGGAGGGACACGTGTTGTGTGTGCCAAGAAATACACTTCTTTCACTTTGATGTGTTGATCAATTCTCCAAAGAACTTAAGCATACATAAGGAACTAACCTGTGATTTGAGCAGGTTGATATAGGAGACTCTCCTGTCTGGAATAGGTGCAAGTATTTATGGAATTCTCATCCCTACCAGAATGTGATTAAGTTGATAGTATGTGGAGGTCTAGGATTCTATGCATAAATCTCTATATTTGTGATCTCCTCATCCTTTGGTAGGAGAAATTGCTATCACACAGACTAGAAGAAGAGGAAAAGAAATAAATAGGAAAAATTCCTAACATTTTGGAGTTCTCTAATTTTACAAAAACATTTCCCAATGAGGATATTATCTAGGAAAATATTCCACTCAGAAGTCATGGTTTACATTGAAATTTACAACTCAAAACTTAGGGGCGGTCTCTTGTCAAAATTATCACCCATAATCATAGCCTCAACACATATGTGAAGCCAGAGTACCCATAAAAGATCATTGATTAGTTTGCTACTCATTCAACTTACAGTCCCCAATAATCCCTGCAGGAACAAACTCCATCCTCGAAATGATGGAAATGATTTGTATCCCTTGCCACACTTTCTCTCTTGACAACCTTGGATATGAACTTAATGGCATTGTGGAGATCACCACACATTCGTAGATTCTTCATGATCCTTATAGTTTTATCCATGGGCTTACTGATAAGCCCAAAGGAAATTGCCAGCTTCTCACTATGAAAGCAAATAAGGGCTCCCTTCTGTTCTTCTTGCACATCATGAAGCAAAAAGTTTGTTTCAAGCACATATCCTGCTACCTTCATCTACTCATTCAATGTCTTTAACTTTGCATATATTTATTTTGCTTGAGGCTGCAAGTTTTCATCTAAAACAAATGTGTGCACCTTGCTTTTGACTTCAATCCAGCTAAGTCCTGCCTCTTTTTTCACCCCACGTTCTCTCATCATATTCCTTAATTAGGATGCATCTCCACACCTTCCAGCTGCAGCATATATGTTAGACAACAACAGACGAGTTCCTAAGTTGTGCAGATCCAACTCAAAAAGTTTCTCTGTAGTAAGTTTACCCAGCTCCATATTGCCATGCACTCTGTAGGCTCCAAGTAAAGCACCCCACACAGACACGGTTGGTTCAGATGGTATTTGTTTGATAAACTCATCTGCTTCTTACAACCGTCTAGAGCAGCCAAGAATATCAACCATGTAGGCATAGTGTTCCCCTCTTGGTTTAATGTCATAATCTTGACTCATAGAATTGAAGTAATGCTGACCTTCATCAACTAGCCCTGCATGGCTGCATGCAGAGAGAACAAAAAGGAATGTGACATCATTTGGTTTCATTCATGCCAGCTCAATTTCTAAAAAGATCTCCAGATTCTCCTTTACTATCCCATGTTGTGTGCATCCTATAATCATTGCATTCCATGCAGCCAAATTCCATTGAGGAAAATTGGAAAATGACTTGCCTCTTTTATACACCCACATTTTGCATACATGCAACCAAAGAACTTCCCACGGAAGTGTATGAATCAAATCCAGATTTATGCGAAGGTAATGAACCTGTCTGCATTGGGCACTGTAGTAAGTATTCTGGTCTACTTTTACGATGATGTTGCAAACGAGTAGAAATATTGGTGTCATGCTGCTCCTTTTTTCTATTCATGTACAGGTAATCCAATCCCAAAACTTTAGCAAACTCTTCTATTTTTTTTTGGTTTTGAGTTTACTATTTGCAGGGGAACAATTATGGAATCTCATAATGAGGAGATATGATTTTTTCCTCCTAAAATTGGTTAGGAAGGAGAAGCAATCCAACCGCACTTTGTGTTGATTCATGGACTTGGGCATGGAGCCTGGTGTTGGTATAAAATTGTAACTCTGCTTAAGTAGAAGGGGCACAGAATGGCTTCCCTGGATCTCACCTCCAATGGGATAAACATAGAAGCCTCTACAAAATAGTTCAATTCAATTGCACACTATGAAGAGCCACTGTTACAATATATCACCAACCTCAGTAATGATGAGAAGGTACTTGGGTTCTAACCTGTAACTTGTAGGCTTGGGAATACTGATTGTAAACCAAAACTGATGACAGGATTATGAATACACCATATTGGATGTTTTCATGATGTTTCTATATATTGTTCTCATGGTGTCCTTACTTTAAAAGTTTGGATGTTTTCATGATGTTTCTCTCTATTGTTGTAATGGTGTCCTGGCAAGCATTTGATGCTCTTTTATCCTTTTATCCTTTCCATTTTGAGCTGGCAAAGTTTAGGGCTCGAGATAGGGATTTTTATTTCTCATTGTGGCTTGGGAAGTCTGCAAAATAACCCTCTCAAGAGTCTTCTCATTTCATTGTATTTCATATTTGGAGAACAAAATATGCTCAACCTTTTGTTATGCAATGGATTAAATTACAGTAGAATAGCACAAGAGGACCTGTGGTCATCATTACTACACTAATGTTGAGATGCTCTGACAGTTTTGATTTTTGGCCATTTTGTACAAACTCATTTTAATATTGTTAATTATCCTCCAAGAAAATATATATGATAAAATGCTTTATGCACTTCTCATTTGATCTACTATTTGAAACATGTATCCACCTATTCCAAGACGCACTTTGGGAGCTATGTGAACATCGATATTTCTTTTTTTGCTGGTGTTGTGTTTACCTGCAAATCCCACATCATAGAAAAATAAGCTTTTTGAAATAAAACTATTTTAAAAGGAAGTGCAATTAGATACTTGTTTAGCTGGAGGATGCTGATACTCTTGAACCTGAACTTTAGATAAAAGCTTCTCCAAACTTTGCCTTTGTATTTCTAATTTAAGTGGCCTATGGCCCTTCATGTACTAACTTTTGAGAAATGGTGCAGATTCACAAAAACTCAAGATTGCACCAAAACACATAACACTATAGAATAATGCACTTCATTCGGCACCAAGGGAAAAAACCCAAAAATAAACATTAATTAAAGATAACCTTCTGCAAATATAAAATCAATATAACACAACAGCAAGGCATAAATGTACATACCCTCAAGTCTGAGTTATCTATCTTTACACTAGCATTGATCACTGACATGTTTTCTCCCCCTCTTGCTTCCTGCAATAAGCACCAGTTATATTTTGCTCAAGTATTTTCAATTTTTTTCATGGACATGAGTAAACACTATTGAAACAACACTGCATAACAAGTATTTGCAACTATTATTCAAGGTAAACAGATCCATCCATCAAGTAACACATTCACAATACATGCAATATATGACTGCTCTGAGTAGTTCTATCTATAAATCTATACTCAACATAACTTAAATTTACATCATGTACACTACCAACATAAACACTTAAACCAATACCATGGCCACACAATATAACATAAATCATAATCAATCAATTTTCTCACACTAAAGTTTGTCATTGACCCAAAATTATGCATAAAAACAAGCATGTTGCAAAGGTTGACAGCAACGAAAAGACATGTTCTAGAATGATATTGTTTTTTCCAAAGACATAAAAATAGTCATAGATAGTCATAAAAAATAGTCATTCTATGAAAATTCCTCTCCGATGACATCAAAATAATCTTAAATAAATGTAGAGGAGGTCATGGGTCCTCCAATTTTGTACTTGGGCAGAGAGTGGTGATCCAGAAAATTACAGATCCAATTCCCCAGTTGGATAAATATCCAAGTTTTTTAATAAATAACACAATGTGTTTTTATCCCCCATTGAAGAATTAATGCTACAAGAAACATGAAATGAAAAAATGAAACGGGAAACTGGGTCTAAAGGTTACAGGGATAAGAAACAATGTTGGGTTTCAGACCTGGGGTATAGGGTTTTAAGCTACCCAATGACACAAGGTTTGATAGGTGTGACTGACAACATGGACAGAAAAAATGGCCATTATCCCTCACTATCAATGGCTTGGAGTGACCAAAACCGGAAAATATTTCTAAATCTACCCCCATAAAAGAATCCACCCACAAGCGCCTCCTGAAAGAACCAACTTTAACAAATTTTTTGAAGGGATTTCCATAATGAAACCTTAACTAATTCAATACTGTAGTAAAACCCATGGGATCCTTATAAATAAGAGATAAATACACTCCAAAATTCATGCCAAAATGAGCAATCGAGGAAACGAAAAATCAAGTTAACCAAAGACCTCCGTCTGTGCAAATGGGAATAAATTGGAAATTACATTTAACGGAAAAAATTGGAATAGTTTGATGAACCTACCTCTGGTAACTGGATTCCCAATTTCTATTGCAAATGATCCATAAATGACGCTCAAGAGATCGAGGCATGTGTATCAAAGTTTCACGATGTCATTCCAAATAATATTATGCGATTTTTTTTAGTTTTTCTTTAGGCAGGGGTTTAATGTCAACTTGGAAACTCCATTATGAATAAGTATAGTCCGCTATTTTTTTATATTTTTATTAAAGGGGGGAAATTTTAATGGTTGAGAATCTCATACAAAGTAAATTTTAATTCTAATATCCCTTCTTTTAATATGGTATCTCCCATCGATGGCTTTTATATTGAATTATTCTCCATGTCATCACTTGGATTTTGAGGTTTATTTTAATTTGGAGTATATTAAAATTTAATTGAAATTTTAATTTATTAGGTAAAAGACAATTCCATCAAGTACCTGCAAAAAGATACATCCCTAACCTCCATATTTAGCACATAGTTCCATTGAAATCATCACTAAACATAATATTTAATTGTTCACCTCAAAAAAGCAACCTGTATATTTTAACCTCAACTTCAAAAAGGATTTCGTATATCCATGTTTTCTTTAAACTAACTGTCAAAGTTCTCTTAAAGGGATGTAGGGCTGATTCTTACATAAAAGAAAAGATGAAAGACATAAATTAAACCAATATCCACACAAGAGCTTCCCTTAATGTGTCTAATTCTAACCATGAGTCATTTTGACTATCTTATAGATTACCCCATGTATGAACGCTCTCCTAGAAATCCTCTTATCTACACAATTTGGGAGTATACCCAATCTTCCCTATTGGTACTGGAAAGGTCTAGATTGATCTAGCTGCAATATCCCATCCATTTCTAGGTCCCTCACACTCCTATTTAGCACATGGAATACTTCCTCCTAATCTTACCTATTTGTTTTGAGAGTAACAAACCTGAGATTTAATTAAGAGGATCCTCCAATCATGTCCCAAATACCAAGGGCCCTTTGATATTCACAATGTGGAAACATGTTTGTAATTGGTGTCTAGCAAGGACCTGCCAGGGGGATTCCCTAGTAGTGTCCCTTCCAATCCACTTGAAATAAAGAACATGCCCTAATAGAAAATATCAGTTAGTGTAACCCCTACTTCCTTCCTAGGAAGAGTGCAAACATCCTATGCCACTAGAGAAAACCCTTTTCCACCTCTTCCTTCCTCCAAAGGGATCTCCATAGAAACATGACCATTTTTAAATAGCTAGAGGCTAGGGATATATGCAAAAGTATAATACATTTCTTTCTAGATTCTAAAATTCTATCTTTCATAGAAAGCATCCTAGTTAAGGGGAAATCCCAGTGAAATTATGCATGCATCTTGCCTTGAAACAAGTTCAGAACTAATTTTCATTTCTTAGCTGGAACTGTTAACTAAAAAGGGCATACCCAATGATCAGAAAATTTTCCTTGGCTGTATAGGTTTTCATCCACACAACAACCAATTTAGATAATCCTCTTAACCAATAAAAATCACTCCTTTCTTCTTGTTTTTTACTACATTAACTACATTAACAAAAGGATTAGGCCACTAGAATATTGCCCCTATTAGTTCTTGCGAGATCTAGGGTTAGGGATAAATGATCTGTAAAATGCAGTTACCGATTAGTATATGCCTCACCATCCTTAGCCCAACTAAATTTGGCTTTGGCATGGGCGTCCCTAGCTCGATAGGGAAGCTCCAACAAGAAAATTGGAACTCAAGGTCCCTAGTGTACTTAATTGTATTAAATAGATGCACCTCTACTAATAAAATTTAGAAAATGGAGATTAATCCTCAATTTTTTATGTCTACTAAGAAAACTTAGCAAATGGTGGTTAATCCTCAATTTTCATATGTTGTAGTTTTGCCAATAACTACTCTGATTTTGGAGATTTTGGGGAAGATAATATTTCAGTAAAACTAGGTTGAAATCATGTTCTTCCCTACTAACCCAAATAACATAGTTGTTATAGTTAAGAGTTAGGCAGGATGTAAAAGAGTTTTATCATTCATGAAAATATTTAGAACAACTAGAAAATAATTACCTCAACCATAAGAACTCCTGGCATAATTTGTCTCTCAGGGAAGTGGCCAATGAAAAAATTATCATTTATCATCACATTCTTGATGGCAACAACTGACACACCAGGTTTGCACTCCACCACTCGATAAACAAGCAAAAATTGAAATCTACAATCAAGTTGGATGAGTTAGATTAGCTTGTATACCATTCCAAGGCCAACCAAATAGACAAACACCAAAAATGTGCTCCCCCATTCTATCCACGGGAAAAGAAAAAAACCATAGTCAATATTTAGAGACAAAGACTGTAAGAGGATATAAATGAATTATGTGTCGCTTACCTTGATAGTTATCCTATATATGAATATTTAGATACAAATATTGTAACCTTCCCCTATGATATTGCTTGCGAAGTGATCTTGTATAATTCCTCAATTTTGTACTTGACCCACTAAGAGAAATTTGATGAGGAAATATCCCTTCCAAGTCCGACAATGGCCAATTGGGATCCACTCGAAATCGAAGAAGAAATATAGCTTTCAATGTGGACATGTACATTATAGGGTTTCTGTGGATTAGGAGATGTTGAACGACCGCACACACTGGTGTAGTGATGGATAACTCCTTCCCATATATTTTCCCTCCAAGGCTTTGGGAATCCCGACGTTTAATGGGGACTACACAATTATCTAGATGACATCATCTTGGTGGATCCAAAATGAGGTTTTACAGGATATAAATGGGGTTTATCTTGTGTTCAGTGATTGGGAAATTTGGAGAAGATGCCTCTTCCATGGAAAAATACAAGATCCTTCCCCACCAGTACTAGTTTTCATTTATGCCCCTGAAACTCATCTGCATGCCAAATTCATCTCATTTTGATCAGATTTTACAGTGAGTATTTACAATGCCCAAATCCCAAATCAAATCAATGATTTACATGAAAACTACCTCATATGAGTGGAAGCAAGGAACAAATGAGCAGGAAGGGGGTGCATCAAAATACGCTGAACCGTTTTGGCACTACGTCAATGGTGACTTCTTGGAATGCTCACCTTTTGGCATTACTTCAATGGTGACTTCTTGGAATGATCAATATTTCTATGGGTTTTTGCGGGTTTGGAATATATATCAATTAAATTTAGAAATGAAAAAAAAAATTTACCCTATAAATAAATTAATAGATGATAGAATTTTTTATAACCATTTCATCAAATTGATTCATTGTAAAATAAATACGGTTTCTTCTCTAATAAATATGCATGTGTGATTTCTTTCATTTTTGTAAAGGGTATTATGTGCATGTATATAATAACGTAGTAGTCTAAATGCCCAATGAAAAGAAAAACTTTACCATTCAAAATAACGAGAAAGGAAATTTGTATGAATCTTAAATGTGATAAGAATTATTTTAGAATAATAAAACCGTTGATATCAAATATTAATATTACACCATCTAATTGCAACAAAAATACTAAAAATTAAATTTAGAAATGAAAAAAAACAAAAAATCAAACATATATATAAAAAAATTTAAAATATTGTTTTTGATGGTGACCTTTAGAAATGCAAAAAAAACAAAAACTCACACATATATATAAGAAAATCAATTAAAATATTGTCTCCCAGTTATAGATTTAGGGATGGAATAATGAACATTGGTGAGAAAAAAAATTTGATGGTGACTTTAAGTGACATTCATGAGACATTTTAGTAATAAATATTTTTGGTAGGTTAGCAATCCATTAAAGAAAATAATATCATGTATTTATGAGTATTTTTTAAGCGTACATAATAATGACAATGGATTAATCTTATTGCACTCTCAATTATGACTTCTTTTGAGATCAAGATGATGGAATGGAGGGAAAAATGGAGTCACTATTGCGTCAAAGAAGACTGGGCATTAAATGCATCATCAATTTGGTGTCTTGCTAGGGCATCGTGATCACTAGCACTAAAATGATCTATATATATTTAGACCCCTCGTAAAAAATTGCAATATTTTCTATTGTTGAGCTATGACACATGACTAGGACGTCATGAACATTAGCACGAAATTGATCTATATATATTTAGACGCTCTTGTCAAAATTTGCAATCTTTTCCATTGCTGAGATGTTACACACTAGATGGTCAATAGAAATTCCGTGCAATTGCTGTGTTGGATCTCTGAATATTGAGGTGCTTGGCACCATTACAGAAAAAGGGTTTTCCAACATATATATCATATGGGATCTGGGATCCCAATATTATATCTATAAATCAATATGAACGTCTAAAGCACATCGTCTGCAATAATCCACAACACCCTAACACTATCCTACACACTTGGAAGAAACACTAGATATTCCTAACTCCACAAATTCCATTTTGGATTCAGAATTGTTAACTTGGACATATTCAAATATAGAAGGTAGACAATTTACAAAATTTACTAAATTGTAACAATTCATTGTCACAATTGCAATTTTCCATGACACAATTAAAAATTACTAACATAAATGACTAATTCATATTATTCTAGGTAGTCATTTTTTGTGTCGTCTCTAAATTAGTCATTTTTAACTCTGTCACTTATTATTTAGTCATATTTGTTAATTGGTGACTAAATTAGTCATTAATTTTGGTCATTTATAGTTGGGTCAATCAAAATTGCTCATATTTAGTAGTAAATCACTTGAAAAACATGTGGTGACTAGAATTTTTAGTCACCTAGTAGCTAATTCCTCATTTTGTACTAGTGTAAGGTGCAAAACCCTTGGTAAATGTTTATATAGGAATTAATTACAACCTAAGGTCTATAATTTAAAATTTAAACCCGAGAAAAATTAGACAGAACCAAGGCACATATATTTAGAAAAGTATAATGTAAACATTTACCTAGTCTACTCAGCACTTGTTCTATAAAATGAAATAGGCAGTCCAAAACCTCATACCTGTAAGTTGAATCTTCTTTAATGGCTGAAACCTACACACTCAAATGACCAGTATTAAGAAAAAATAGGAAGATCCAACCTTTGTATTAGATTGTTGAATCACTTGGGAACTACCATGTTCCACCCAACCATGACCCAAACCCGTTCTTGATTTCAATCCGTATCCCCCTGAGTTGGTTCTGTTGGGCCATTAAAAGGAGACAGGAAAGAAGCTGGCGTGCAACCCAGGAAGGAAAAGCGCGCGTGATGAGGAGGAGAGTTGGTCACAAAGGAAGTGAAAGAAATGACAAAGAAGGATAGACCACACATATGAAAGCAAAAAGGAAATATTGCAGCCATGCCAGCGGGTAACGGTAAAAAAGTGACAAGACCGAAAGATTATGGCTACTAAAGACAACATAAGCATGCATATAATGCATGTATGAAGGAATATTTTGTAAGTCAGGCTGATAGTTCCTTGTGTTAGTCCTTGATAGCCTGCAACCATTTTTTACGGCTGATCATGATCTCTAACTAATGAGCAGTATGTATTCCACCATGTGTGGTCCTGTAGAAGATATAAATAGTAATAACCCGTTCTTTATAATGGTTGGACATTTGTCATTGTTGTTGGAGGACAGTCATTAAGGTCCATCAGTTTGTTGTTTTGTTTATCCTGTTAAGGAAGTGAGATTAAGTAGAAGAAAAATAATCAGAGAAGAGTCTAGCAGAAGTTAGTGGCTATTAAGCCACGGATCTTGTAGCTATGTGCACATACTGCTAGTTGTAGAAGGAATCTGTAGCAGTGTGCACATATAGTAAGTAGAAGAGTTGATCCAAGTTGTGGGTGGATAAGTAGCAGTTGATAGAAGAATAAACTAGAGAGAATGAGAGCAGATGATTGATTCAGAAAGACATATCTTAGGAACAGTCTATAGATCGCAGACTGCAAGGTGCTACACACAATTTGTCATGCCAGATGGAGAGCACCTTGGTGTTTTTTCCCATACAAGTTTCCACATTATTTCCTATGTTGAATGAATGGTTCTGTTGAATGTTTATGTTAATGTTGAAGTATTTTATTACTATATATAGATTAGTTACAGTTGAATGTATGCACTATCTTGATTAATTAGTGAATGAATGAGAGTTAAAAGCATTGCAGGAATGTTGTGTATAAGTTCATGGTTAAACTCTTAAGTCAAAGCACAAGTCATAAACTGTCTGTCAATAGAGGGGATCAGCTGCATCACACCAGTTGTGCTAGTTGCAGGGGTTAAGGATAGTGTTGTGTCGTGCATGCTGGAATATAGTTGTTTCCAGTCGCACTAGAATAGACTCCATCGTCCCAATTTCCTATGTCAAGTGCCTTGGATGTGCACAAAGGGACTATAATTCCATCGCCAACTACGGAAACGTGGTTCTGGAAGTTACCCATTAGGTATCTCGGGTGATACTGCGCCTGTCTCACAAGTGTTGCTAGCTGAGCCTTCTCTATTGAGCCGATGTCTCGTGGTTTATTGCTGGTATTGTGGTGTTTTTGAACCGTGGGTCTAGACAAGCAGGTAAAAAAGGCCAACAAATGGTTCCATTGCTGGGACCAATAATCATATGAGTCAAGGGAAATGTTTTGGCATCCAATAAAGAAATAAGAAAAGAAAATCTCCATTAATTATTATTTATTATTTAAAGATAATAAATAGTCCAATACCTACAAAATCCTAATTAGGAACTAGTTGAAATCTCATAAGTTAAAGTATTAAAAATTACCCAAATTAGTTAGAAAGGGTTAAATCAAGAAACCGAGGTTCTTGATTTAACTGTCCCTTTGACTGCAAAGTCTGTCTATAAAGACTCAAGCCAAGGAAAGGCTTGGGGCTCTAATATGTCATTGGGAGGATTCATTTTCTACATGTTTTTCTCTCAAGTAAATTCTTGGCAAACATTTTCCTAGAAGGAAAAAGGAGAACTGATCCATACCTGATATACAAGATAGGAAACCTTACCTTAGGAGATCTAAGCTACTTGCATGTTGGATTCCAACTCGAGGGGATCCAGATTAAAACCTGGAATGGTTTCGGGTCATGGTTGGGTGTAATGTGGTAGTTACCAAGTGATTTGGTCATAAAAAATGAGGTCAGATATGCCTTTGAATTGTTAATGTTGGTTATTTGAGTGTGCAGGTTTAGCCATTAAAAGAGATTCAAGTTACAGGTATGAAGCCCTAGACATCCTATTCCAGTTTTTCATAATAAATGCTGGCTATGTTAGGGAAATGATTACATTGCATTTCGTAACCCTATGTATTTGTTTCTCTATTTAAAATATTCTAGGGTTTGCATCTTTAAATATTAACCCTAAGCTGTAAGTGATTTTCTATACCAAATTTATCGAGGGTTCGTTCATCAATTTACTTCTACAACATTATTTCATTTATAAATGTTTATGAGGGGTTCTGCACCCTATTTTTAATTCTTGTATTAGTTTTACTAATGAGACTTGGTTAAGTACAAACTAGGTTTTATTTCAGATTTATTTTCTATTTGTTTTTTTCGCCTTTATAACTCTACCAACATTTTTCATTTGTCAGCAAAGGCATGCCTTAGATTTAAATAGACTAGTGGAGAGTAATAATTTTATAAGTATACATTAACCGTTCTAGAATGGAATTATAAATCGAATCAACTAAGTACAGGTTATGAGTAGTTCCAAATTACATCGAAGATAAATAAACCAGCAAGACCTTTCAAGGTCTGTATACCTAAATACATGCTAACTACTAAACCATTTCAAGTAAAAATAACATCATCATAAGTAAATAAACAAAGTAAGCATCATGACGATACATGGCTCTAAAGTCAAGTTTCATTTCATTATTAAAATCCATAGACCTAATATTAAAATCCACAGACCTATTATTATAAATCCACCTAATCAAATCATATGCCATAAAATCGAATAGACCCATTTTATTCTCAACTCACAGCCATAGCATAACAATTAATCAAAGTATTATCATAATATTTAAAGAAATAACTCAGTGATTACATTAAGTTCACAAGAACGACTCCTGTAGACTACCTTGCTATTCTCTTACATAACCACGGTACCCTTTATATTAAAACCTACATCAAACAATAATACACATGAAATATTGTATAATCCACATAGTAATCTCTACATACTCCAAGTATTTATATAGGAGAGGACATGAATCGTATCCTATGGAAACCTAAGCCCCAAAACATAATCATCCAATTTAATTACATACCCATAAAATCAATGATGACCAAGATTCGAATCCCGTGGAGTTGTTATACATCCATCATGGCCACACTATACATAGAGGGTATGTTGGCTTAATAATTAAACACATTACAACAAGGTTGGGAGACCCTCGTGGTCTGCACTTGTGTTGTAAGCATGGCCTTGTCCACCAAATAACTAAATACATAGTCCATTAAAATAAAACCTACAACAATGATAGCCATTGTGGGTTTTCACCCATGGCTTCTTCACTTTTTTCACATTACATATTAATAAAAAAACAGGAAAGAATTACAACCAAATAAACTATTGCAGCAACCATGGGGAGGGCTCATTCCATGTACGGCATCGACATCAACCCATAAGGTGTCAAGTATTAACAGCTAAGAATAAATACAAGCAATTATAAATAGATCATCCACGAGGGCCACATAATTCCAAGCTTTAACAATAACAACGCATTACTAAAAACATAGGGTATATTATTTACACAGTAACCATTAAAGTTTGAAATCAAAATATTACATAGTCGTTCCAAGGGATATGGCACCATTGCAAGTAATGGTGCTGCCCAGGTGTAAAACCCCCAAATTAAAAATACGATTTACATCAACGAAATGCAAAGTATGCTAGAAGTCCTAAGGTTCCCCATTCACTGATAACACCACCCTCATTCTTTTTACAAACCCAAACCTTGTATACACACGCTCAAAGGTGAATTGATATCCCATAAGTAAAACCCAAACAACAACGATATAACCAAGCGCTACCCACAATGTCGAGAGGGGACAAGCTTACGCTTGTGTAACAGGCTTATCGTGAATACAATTGAATCATCCTTGAGTTGACAAGGAATCTCTGAGCCATCCCACTCCTCGACAACCCTGTGACTTGCAACCTCCAACACGATGAGGATGAGATGTATGATAGAGAAGAAGTCATGAAACAAATATCAAACGCAGTCATGAAACCAGCAAAGCCTACCTTCATAACCATGAAGTCATATCAATTAATAGCTAAGAGATAACACCAAACCCTCCACAGACCAAGAGAAATGACCAAAACATTCATGGACCTAAGCCTGTAAGTAGGAATATTTGACCTTCTATGGACAAAAGTTTTTCCTCTAGTATGAATGGTTCAGATCTAGGACAAATGAATGACAAAGGGTGAAGAACCTCCCTGGATATTGTAGATACCTAGAATGCTGCTTCAATAGTGCATTTGTGTATTTGCAATCAGATCAAGCACGCAAACACATCAAAGATACCAGAACATAATTTACTGATCCATGTTAGTGACTAAGGAATCTAATAACATGTACATGTGAAATCAACAACAACAGTAATGTGGGACGAAAATCAGGTTTGAATTAATATGAATGGAGAATTTTACAACCAATTAAGCCTTAGTGTTGACATGCATCTCCATGAAACCAACACTTCATCCCCGTAAGCTCCAATGTTTCTCTTTATGCTCTCAAATACATTGGGTCAAGTGGTCAATCCAACATCATAACAATACCTCTAAAGTTCTCTCCCCTCAACCATGGACATGAGCTTGTATTTATAAGGCTCAATGGATAGGAATGGTTGAGAGATTTGTGGATGAGGTGGCCTCTAAGATCCTATGATGGGGGATCTCAAGATCAACTGATCCACAATGATAGGGATAAGGGAAGACACAAGGCTCATGATCTAGAAGCCTCAGGAAACTTCTCTTTTTCCCATTTTACCAAGGGTACCTCTTTTCTCTTCTTATGATAGAGCGGTTCAAGTAAGAAACACCTATGGACCAATGCCTATAAGTGGTGGCACCGCTCATAGATAATAGGGCACATGCGGTGTGAGCAAGGTATTGCTCATGGCTAAAGGGGAAAGCACGGTGCTGAGTATTTTCATGGAAGATAGAAAAACAACATGGGTTTCCACTCCAAGTGCTGGGATTAAGGGAAAGTAGATATGTCAAAGGTATTATCACATGGTGATGATAGGATTTTGGCATAATAGGATGCCCCCCAAAGCATGAGTCTTAGAGGGATACGATAATTGAGGGATTTGAGAGAACAATTCGTCGCAACAAGGTGAAAATGTCAGCTCGATTGGAGCATGTCGTCAAGTAGGCATCTGTAGTACATCAATATTTTGACTCATAGACGCAAGTAACCAACTCATGGTTGTATACCAATACAAGGCAAATCCATCGGAGGAATAAACAAGCATGGATACTAGAATACAACGTAGATCCATGTGATAGAGGACTCAAACTTGGACATAGATACTAGACATACAACGTAGATCTATGTCATACAGATGAAAATTTGAGCAGAGCCACGACCATACAAATGTGGATCCATGCTAGACATACAAAACTCCATCACAACTTGGGGAAAAGCAATGAGCACTTTAAATAAATAACCAGGTTCTTCATTTTGTCTTCCACAAAGTATGATTCTATCAATGTGATTACAATGATCTGAAGTTGAACATGGTAGAAACCACTTGATTACCAGCCAATGATGTGAACTGTTAACAAATGCAAGGGAGATCACCATTGATGTTGATGATTCCCAAGGTACTCTAGTACAATCTGTTGAGTGTGAATATATCTCTTGATGTCAAACACCCAGATGATTCTATCAGTCAAAGGTCAATGATGTGAACCTATGTCGAGAGTGAGAGAATCTGTTATTAAGGCATATAGATCTCAAGGTACTAAGTTTTGTTTCTAAGACTATTTCCTGGATGATGAGCTGATGTCGATAGGAAAAGTCTCATCGAAGGAGGGCAGTTATGAGTCCCACATCAACTACATGAAACTCAGAACATAGTTCTGGAATGATGTGAATGTAGTAACCATAGGATGGGACTCAAAAGTATCGACACAAAGAATGTGTTCACTGCAAAGGTAAAACTTCGTCAAATTCCCTTTCAACATCGGGCGACATGACAAAAGACTTGGCAGCATGACTATACATGACAAACAAACAATGCGAAAGTGGACAATGCATTCTTTTGAAAGACTCAAAGGAGTGCCATGACTCATGAAAGTGGATCATCACAGAGATTAGCTAAATACCCAATTGACTGATATGATATGTAGATAAGCACCATGTTCAAAGCTAACGACAAACTACTGCCATTTATTTGCAAAATGATTCCCTTCTCATTTTCTCCCATCATGATTGATGAGTGCCCCTTTTTGGTTTTCCGAGTTCAAAGAGGGTAACAAACACTTGAAATAGCTTGTCAGAAGACAAGTCCAGACCTATATGTTTTACGAACCTGAGAGAGGAGGGTTTCGTTCCCAAAATGGGTCTCTCAATGTTTAATTTAATGAGTCCAATGAAAGAAAACTCGGTATCATTCATGTTTAGAGAGTCTGAACAATTATGGAAGAAGACTCCAAAGGGTCCTTTTTCGTATGATTTAGTCTCTAAGGCTCAAAAAAGTGTAAAATCATACCTTAGAGAACTCTTCCAGTCATGATTGGATGGAGTGTTCCATTTTAGTTTTAGCTATGATTTTACTATTTACCCATAGTGGAGAGCATTTAGATCACTTTCCTAGCCAGATCTTTGGCAGCTGATACCAGGAGTTCCCACCGTCGTATTTGAGCGTCGTCAGTTCCAGGTCATAGCTAAAACCCTAATCTTTCTTTTCATAGTCTTTGTTTTGAGTTTTGATGGGGTTTTTGGCCTGTATGGAAAGCCCTAAAACCTTGAAAATAGGCACTGTGAATACCCCTTGTGGGATACGCGGTAGCTCCCAAGAACGATGCTGAAAACAAAGATGACAGGAAATGCCACTACCTATCTCCAACATTGCACAAGCACTGCTGGCCGTGGAGATTTCAAAATTATAGTACAAGCAATAATAAATCATTCTTTTGATTTTTAATGATTAGAGATGATTCTAATGCATGCTGTGCTTTTTTTTCATAGGTTTTTGTTGCTCAAACATGGTGATATGGAAAGAAAGACAACATGACAATGATGATGCTTTTGCTGAAAGGAATGCGAGTTGTATAGCTGCATTAAACGACTGTGGGCTCCTGAAATTCTTCCAGACCCCAAGCATAGTGTCACATGAGCGGTTTCTAGAGCACATACTATGGATGTGGAATTTGGAGCAGCAGTACTTCAAGGTTAGGGCCCATATTTTGACAGTGGAGGTAGAGGACATATACTTTTTGACTGGTATCTCAAGATGGGGTGCCCCCATCTCACTAACAGGTTCCCGTGGAGGGGATATCACCACTCAAGAGTTTATAGATTGTCTTTGTGCTCCAGGGATGAGGACATCGAGGAATAAAATCCCTATTAGAGCAGTGTTGGATAGACCCCTACAGACCGTCCTATTTATATGCCATAAAGGCCATGGCACCTATAATATTCAACTGGGTGAAATCCATGCTTCCGATATTCAAAGATCAACTGACTAAGTATCGACAAGGAGAGCTAAAGTAGTTTGTCTTTGGTTCCATTTTAGCCTGCTTATTCTTTGAGTGGGTACCATAGATAAGACCTCAGGTGGTCTTCAGAAGTCTGAGAGCGTGGGACCCCCGTATGCTGAGGTGGGTATAGGTTATGGCTCGTACAGGAGTGGGTAGGGGAAAGGTGAAGTTTGGAGACTTGTTCTTCAGATGGCTCTGAGATCAGATCCTCATGGTGGAGGATTATGCTTACATGCGTATAGACTTCATCGGAGATCCTAACCTACCGCTACCACCTCGTGGACATTGGGGTGGCATCGGTAAGAAGCAAGAAACCCTAAAATGGATGAAATTTTTTTATGTTATTTAATGTTTTATACTTTTTATGTTAAGTAACGAGACCTGGATATTCTAATGCAAATGTTGGAGCATCCCGAACTGGGGGAGATTCTCCACTGGATAGGCGAGCTAGAGCCCGCTTCGTACCACAGGGTGATGATATCACCGTGGAGTTAGACGAAAACCTAGATAGGTTGACCTTGGATATCCCAGATGCTTCCATTGATGAATTCCCTATGAGGTATTAGAGGCCTACAGTGGGAGTACTCGATCGATTCAGTATGCTGCTACATAGGGTAGCTCAAGTAGTGATGTGCTATCATGAGCATCACTAGTGTATGAGATGTACTTAAAGCTGACAACTTGAGGATTTTTGTATGGTGATTTTTTCCTAAAATCCTATGTGGTTTAGATGAGGTCTCGGGACCTATTTTTTGTAAACTTGTT
>LPNX010771062.1:165147-220108 GCA_001517045.1 Pseudotsuga menziesii
TTTGATTTCAATGTCATGAATGGGCAATATGCTAGTCTAGGATGTAATTAGCTAAAGAGTTAGAAACTACATTATGTTCCCTAGGGATATGCCTATAAGTAATGGTTTCAAATGATATTTCCAGCAAACGTACTCTCCGGAAGAGGCGGAGAAGCACAGGGTTCCTAATGGTGTAGACATGGTTCAAATGATGAACCATGAGTTTTGATTCCATCAAGACTACCATATTACGAACATCTTGGGAGGTAGCTTCAATCAAAAGACCGATAACTACTTCATACTCGACGATGTTATTAGTAGCGGGACCTATACAAACTGCTCCTGAACTAAAAAAATCTTCAGCTGAGGAATATAGGACCCAAGCAGCTGAGGTGAAATTCAAGGTGTGGTAGCAAGCACCATCATCAAAGCCATAGAAAGCCATCTGCATGACCAAAACATGGTATAAATAGATGTGGACACTTAACTCAAAACCATCTTGAAAATACTAAAATCACATTGAAAGTAAAGCAATATACATATATACAAGATACTATCCAAGAAACGCCTAGGCATAGTACCTTTTCAAGTACAACCCATTGCAAGGTTTCCCCAAATGGATTCCACCATAATCAACGAGCTCGTAGGATCCTTTCTATAAAACCTTAGAAATGACGAAAGGTCCGTACCATATGGACTCAAACTTACCCTTCCCTAGTTTTTCATATCTCTCACCGTAAGTCAAAACTAGGTCACCATCATTAAAAGAATGAGGTTGGACGGATTTATCATACTACACCTTGATGCGTTTCTTATATGCTTCATTAGCCAAGGCATCCTCTCTCTGAGTCTCATCAAGGTTATTCAAGTACAAAAATCTCTCTTCCTCTATGGAAGTGTCTGGGAGAAGTTCGACGGCAAGTTGTAAATATGGAATCTGACATTGAATCAATAAGATAGCTTCGAGTCCATAGACAAGATGGAATGGCGTGAAACCAATGGCTATTTTCACCAAAGTCCTATAATCCCAAAGAGCAGAGAAAAGAATGTGGTACCAATTGTATTTTTGATCTCCAACCATCCAACAAAGCATAGTTTTTAAAACTTTGTTAATGGCCTCTACCTGACCATTATCTTGTGGATAATATGGCGTACAGTTTTCATGGTGAAAACCTAGCTTGACACTCAATTCCTTCATCATTTGATTATGGAAATGGGATCCGTGATCAGTAACGATGGACTACGGGACTCCAAATCTAGCTATGATATGATTGAACAAGAAGAGACTGGCAGTCTTACATATGTAGGCATGGCCTTAGCCCATTTTGTGAAATAGTCAATGGCTACGATGATGTAACCATGCCCTTGGGTTGAGGTAGGCTTACAATGCCTGAAGTCAATCCCCCATTTGGCGAATGGGCCAACGATAATGATGGGGTGTAGTGGAGCAAGATGGGTGTGCTTTTTAGGATTAAAGTGTTGACAAGGTGAGCATTTATTAAAATCCTCATAACAATCTTTGAAGATAGAAGGCCAGAAATAGCCAGTGCAAAGGATTTTCTGGGCTGTAGCCATCCCGGATAAATGACCGCCACATGCTCCAGAGTGGCAATCATTCAACACATGTTCAGCCTCCTCATGGGTGAGGCATCGCCGAAGAATAGAGTCAATCCCACGTCTATGCAAGGTATCATTCAAGATGAGGTAGTATTTCACGTGGTGACGGATATAGCGGTGATCGTCATGGGATAAATGTGGCTGAAATCATTGTGTTTATAGATAAATAAGCAAATCTCCATACCATGGATCGTTAGTGCTAACAAGGAACAGGAATTCATTCGAAAATGAATCACTGGGCTCAGATTCCATAGAAGCACAGGGAAGATCACACATAAGCTCGATAAAGACCAAGGATTTCTTTGATGTGGCTTTGGCAAATTCCATATCAAATTCCTGTAGTATGACTATCCATCATGAGTACTTTTCCCCAAGCACCTGACGAGTCAGGATGTAATACATAGGGTTTTGATATGCCAATACAGTGGTAGTGCGGAGCAGAATGTAGTGATGAAACTTTTGTACAGGAATGACCATGGCCAAAGCTAACTTTTCCATACATGAATAGTGAGTTTCAGAATCCATAAGATTCTTACTGGTGTAATAAATCACGTGCTCCTGACCGTGGAGATTTTCCTACACTAAAACCATAGTGATAGTAGTAGCAGAGGCAAAAATATACAAGAGAAATTCCTTTGAATAATCCAGGGGGTGTATCACGGGTGAATGAGTGAGAGTGTGCTTAAGATTATCAAAGGCGCATTGGGCTTGGTCATCATAGAATAACGGGGTGTTCTTCTTGAGGAGACACATATAAGCATGCATTTTCTCTGCAAAATTGCACACAAAATGGCAGAGAAAATTTGACTTCCCTTGAAAACTTTCAAGTTCAAGGAGATTAGTTGGGGCTGGTAGAGATAAAATTGTAGCAAATTTCAAAGGATCAATTTGGATGCCATCTTTGGATACTATAAAACCTAGCAGATGTCGCGTCTCAACGCAAAAAACACATTTATGCGGGTTGAGCCATATATTATAATGACGACATATCAGGAATATATCTCTAAGATGACCAGGGTGGTCCTCTAATCACTGTGAATGAGCAAGGAGGTTTTCAAGTTACAGTTTAACAATATGTTTAATATCGTGAAATGCATAGGACATCGCACGCTGGAACGTGGCTCCAGAATTTTTCAAGACAAAAGGTAACTTCTTATATGCAAAGGTTTTCCATGGGAAAATGAATGTTGTCTTATGCTGATTGAGGGTAATATCTCAATCTAATTATAGCCAGAGAAGCCATCCATAAATGAGAAGATGACACACTCTTCATAGGACTATGCAAAAATATCACAATTTTTTTTGAAAAGTGCCTTGTATGCTTCAGATTCATCTGCTGAGCAGTTCTTCCCAACGTGAACATGCTCTATATTATCAGGCTTGGCTAATATGTTGATCAAAATCATATAAGGAATGTTGCAAAGGTTTCCTTCAGAATCTATGTCTTGCAACAATATGGGACTTTGGGGTACGTTGACAATATCAGTAGGAAACAAGGATGCATAATCATGGTTAACCAAACTAGTGTTGGGGAGGAACATGGATATATGATAGTGATCCTTCCAAATGGAATCATCCGTATTCATGATATCCATAATGGATTCATCAGAAGTAAAAGTCGCAGAGAGATAATCTAGAGTAGGAAGAGAAGGTTCTAACTAGTATGGTAAATGGTAAGGATCTGAAGCCACTAGATGAAGGTCATTAGTGTGATCATTGAAAAAGGTTTGAATGGTGTCATACATTGCTTCATGTGGACTCAATGAGGTGGACTCAACAACTTGTTTACCCTTAGTTTCACAATCAAATGAGGTGAGCATATGGACTGTCGTGGTATCCGTGCTAGGAGGAGTCGATGGAAAAATCCCCATAAGGGATGAATCCTTCAACATGCCTACCCCAATCGACTTGTAAGGAGGAGGGGACTGGCCTAACATGGGGATGTTATTATCCATGGAGGTATTAACATCCGACATACAGAAATCAAGCTGGTCAATGGTAACAATTCTCCCTAGATGCATAAATTCGACTGTTCGAAATACTGTTGAAGTGATAGCAATCATGGCATAGAAACAATTTCTTCCTAGAAGGAGGTTGTAATCTAAGGGGGCATCTACCACTTCTACTTAAATGGAAATGGTTTTGACCCCAAGATCGACCGCTAGGGCTGATACGAGACCATGGGATTGGAAACCCCGTCCGTCAAATGCTTTGAGAGTCGTAGCTGATGTTACAAGCTTGGGACAGCCGAGAGCTTTCCAACAAAATAGAGACAAAACCGAGGTCGAAGCTCCTTCATCCAGTGCCGTTCAAAAAAAATTATTTCCAACTAATTTCGTAATGATCTAAAAATAAAGTTTATGAGGTAACCTAGACTTGTAGTTCTCAACATTGAAATGAATCAAGTTAGTATTATCCGGGTCTAAAGCTCCTAATGTTGTCAACATGTTTTTGCACTGTGTAGGAAAACTTTGGAGTACTTCTAAGGTAGACATTGCACAAGGTGCCTCAGTGAGATCTTCAACTACATTATAAAATTGAGCAACTCAGGCATTAGGTTTAAATACAGCCTTCTGAGGAGTACTCTTGGGTGGATGCAAAATCATGTCAAGATTAGGATTCTCAATAGATAGGGGGACAATAGACGAGGATTCAGGAGAATTAGTAGAGGGAGATTTCCCTAAAGAAGACTGATATTATTTGGGACAGTAGATGAGGATTCAGGAGAAGTAGTAGAGTGAGCTTTCCCTAAAGAAGACTGATATTCTTTCTTGTCTACGGGTTTGTCATAATTTTGACTTTGAGTTTGCAGATTAATGGTATTTGAGGACATCATACAAATTTCCTCTAACAAACTAGAGTTACCCTGATTAGACATGTGGTCTATCAGTTGTTGCTAAGAGGGAAAAGGATTTATGAGTATTGCAAGTGCGAGATTTGATTTCAGAAATTGGGAGATTTCATCTAGATGGGGACACTCTTTTGAGAAATCGTCACCTCCGCATAGTAGACAGGGATATTTTTCCTTTATTTTCCCTTTATCGTTATCACTGTTGGTTGGCCTTTGATTCTCCTACTGGTTTTCGGGTTTTTTATTTCTATTTTTACCCTTCTTTTTATTATTGCCCGAGGTTTGAGTACTTTGGATAGAATTGACCTCAGTGGAAACCTTAGGATTTGACAGAGTAGGGGTGGAATTTTGGGGTTGCTTGGTAGGTTTCGTTGCTGACGAGGACTAGATTGAACCAACAATCCCATCAATAGGTACTACTGTTGGTGGCTTGGCGGGATTGGTCTTTGGGAGAGGAGCTTGAGGAATCAAGTCATAAAGAGCTCATGACTGGGAATAGACCAAGTCTAGATACTGGGCTTGAGTAACATCCTGCTCTTCAATAACGACACCGCTCATAGCCACATCTCAGGCAATTTGAGGCAACGAAGATTTGGTAAACCAATCAGCTAATAACTGATCTAGAATAGGGGCCTTAATAAGCCTTCTCCACCTTCTCCATTCATGGATATGATCAGATATGTGGGTGGAGGTGCTCTATCCCAGAGAATTTAAGAGATCAATACCCATTTCATAATGGATAGGGAGTTGAAAGTGTGTAAGACACACGGTTTCCAATCAGCCAAAATACACAAACGAACGTTGAGGGAGTTTAATGTACCACTTCGTAGCTGTATCGGTCAAAGTTCGTTGAAAGAGTCATAACCAAACTGAATCATCCATGAGGGAGTTTGAAGAACACCACAAATGGAATGTCATAAAATGGGTTTTCGGATCATCTCCCTACTTCCCATCAAACTTTGGGATGTGCGATGGTAAATTTACCGGAATGGGAGGCCACGAGGATTATGTCGAATGGGGTCATTAATCAACTTGGACAAATCAGGTAAGTCCAAAGTTGCTAGGAAACATAACTAATGGTTGGGTTGCACATACTGGTAATACTGATATGGCATGTAATTACCAGTAGGACCATAAGTGGATTGAAAGACAGGTTGTTGTGACGAAGAACTAATTGAAAATCCACCCGCAGGGGGGCGATTTTTGGGATTAGGACCACTAGGGCCTCTAGGAGGAGGACCTTTAGGGCCTCTATGACCACTAGGACCACTAGGAGGTGGAACACTAGAACCTCTAAGGCCACCAAGAGGTAAACCTCCAGAGCCTCCGGAACCACTAGGAGGAGGGCCACAAGACCCTCCAGGGCCATTAGGAAAAAATCCACCAAGCCCCACAGGACCACTAGGACCATAAGGAGGAAAGCTGCTAGATCCTTTGGGACCATTAGGCTCTCGAGGGGGAGGAAATCCATGAGGCGGTCCTCCGGCACCTCCCGCAGTATGTATAGGTGTCCTCCCCATAGCTGGCATGTAAGAGCAGTTGGGTTTCCCCCTTTGCATAAAATTATTACTAGGGTATGGAATTCCATCATAAGGAATTACTATAAATTTGGGTGGATGATTAATGTTTCCTACAGGTATTTGATAACCATAACCTCTAGAAGATTGAAAGGTTACAGGTTGTGCCCCCAAAGGCTGACCTGAACTGGATGGGGGATTAACCACATTAGTATGGGTGGGAGGGACATAAAATATAGATGGTTCTATATTAGAGGTATGTCCTTGACTAGGTACAATTTCTATGTTAGATAATGTAGGATGTGTCGGGTTTTTCTTCCCAGCACTAGAAGGTAAAGATGAAACGAGAATTGAAGGTTGGGCCCCAGGTGTAGAAGACTTGGCAGGATTGGGAACATACATAACATGGGAGGTGGTGGGGGTGGTATTTTGACCTGGGTTGTGTGGTGTTACTGCATGATCTATAATCAGTTCAATTGGTCTCATAGAATCGGCAAGTGAATGGTATCCCATAGGAATAGATGTGCAAAGTGATGGTGTTGGGCCTAATAGGTCATCTATTTTCCTATTAATCTCCTGTGCATGGAGAATGGCAATGTGGTATTGCATATTATCTTCTTCATCTTTAGAAGAGTTTAAACGGGTGCCAAATGTGGCAATGGCCTGTCCTATAGGGGTTTCCCAAAAAGGAGCATTGGGACCATAATCCGGACAGGTAGTATCATCAACATGACCTTCCATGGGAGGATGGAACAAGGTATTTCCCAGAGAATGTTGTTGGACCAAGGGAGGTGAGTGTGAAGAATATGGTCCTCCACTTTCTGCAACCACATTATCTTCCACTTGGGAGGTGATAGCAGCTCCTTGGTCGATAGCTTCCATTGGATTTTCTCCTGAACCAGGAATAAAATCAGGTGGCAAGCCCCATACTCTTTTGGACTATCTTAACTCAGCTAGTTTGTACAATTCCTATCTAACCTAGGGCTTGAAAAACTAGAAAACACAACAAAACATTTCCCTACACAAGCTATACGTCAAAACAAGCACACTTAAAATGATAGGAGGAGTTCAGATAATGAGGTCTCTCACTAGGATTGTCAAGAAGGTGCCACTCATGATATACCTCAAGGGTACGTGCGTAGTAATCTCCCCGAATGTTTTTTTTAGTGTATGGCTCCAAGAAAGATTGCCAAAGGGATATTCTCATAAGGATAAGGTATCCTAGTGGGGTCTCCCGATATACTCAAGGTATGTGGGAGCTCAAATTGGTAGTAGTGTTGTCTAATGCATAACCGTACACAAGGGGCCTTCCGATATATAATCGAGTATGTGAAGTACCTTTCTATATACCTCAAGGGTACGTGAAAGGGTGTTCGATATACCAATGGTACATGGAAGAACCGCACGAGTCCCAGGATGTAATGCAGACAAATAATGACAGGTCATATGCTTAATGACGCCTGAACACGTCTGTAACCTATCACTCCAATTGCTCTATAAAATTTAACCTATAAATACCGTTAATTTTAAAGTGGATGGTTACGTGAATGCATCGTTTTTTTACAGAAAAGTAAAACCATGCAGTATGCGTATGCAAATATTTCACTTTACCATTTAGTATGCCTACTTACAGGAGGGAAAGAGAGTATTTTATTTTGTTTCAAAACCAAAAATACTTCCAAACAACAATCTTGAACACAAAATCAAAGACAAGCAGCACTTTCCAAACTGATTTCTCTTTTCTGAAAGCAATAAGAAGGGGAAGAGTCTCTTTTCCTAAAAGAAAAACAAGAAGCACACTACATGCAAATGCACTCTATTCTTCATTTTCTCTCCAAACATAGGCAAATCTAACTTAAAACTACCATATTTTTTATTTTGATGAGATAGTGCTAAATGCATAAGAAATAAAAGAACATAAAGAGCCTGAAATCTTGTAAATCCAATCAGATATCTAATGTCCAATGCTCAATGATGATAACCTAATCTCAGTAAAAAAAAAAAAAATTGAAGGAGGAAAAAGAAGTTCTCTATGCAAACAAGAAATGAAACCTAGACACTAATCAAATGTTTTTCTTTTATTCTATATAACAGAAATGAAAAGAGATCTTACTAACACCCTAAGAACCAAAGTGAATGAACAATAAAAAAGCCTAATCTAGCTTTTGAATTTCCCAATCAAACCAATCTTTAACCATAAAATTTCAAACCACAAGCATTAGATTCTGACACACAAGCCTGACAATGCAGGGCTGAAATCAAATCAACTCAATTTTTTACAAAAAATGAGAAAAAATAGGTCTTGGAATGATGCCTACCTGGCACCTCACTTCTCTAGTATTGACAAAGTGGTTCTATTCTAGCACCGCTTCTTTCCAATGGGACTCAGGCAGTGGCACCGTGTGTTTCTAACTCGGTTCAAGCGGTGGCATCGCTTCTCTCCCACTACATAAGCGTGGTTCCCTGTATAAATCTAAAAAATTTAGGAAAATGATAAATCAAGTCTGAAAAATACGAGATCAAGGTAAAAACTGATAGATTGAGCATAAAAAAGAGCATAAAAGGTTGAAATAATTCAGATCTAGAGAGATCCGGAAGTTTGAAACCAAAATCCACTGAGTCAGATAGCATATCTAAATGAAGAGAGTTGGATAAGGAGCCTGGATTTGAACAAGAGTTGAAGAACTGAGGAAGATCAGATAAACTGATACATATATTCATTCTCCAGCAGAGTCGCCACATTTGTAAGAAGGATATTTCACCTTTTGTGAACAGAATTTGTTCCTCTGGTCTGAATGGTTCATATCTAGAACAAATGAACGACAAAGGGTGAAGACCCTCCCTGGATATCGTAGATACCTGGAATGCTGCTTCAATAGTGCACCTGTGTACCTGCAATTAGATCAAACATGCAAACACATCAAAGCTACAAGAACACAATCTACTGATCCATGTTAGTGACTAAGGAATCTAACAACATGTACATGTGAAATCAACAACAACAGTAATGTGGGACGGAAATCATCTTTGCATTAAGATGAATGAATAATTTTACAACCAATTAAGCCTTAGTGTCGACATGCATCTCCATGAAACCAACACTTCATCCCCACAAGCTCCAATTTTTCTCTCTATGCTCTCAAATGGCTTGGGCCAAGTGGTCAATCCAACATCATAACAATACCTCTAAAGTTCTCTCCCCTCAACCATGGACATGAGCTTGTATTTATAAGGCTCAATGGATAGGAATGGTTGAGAGATTTGTGGATGAGGTGGACTCTAATATCCTATGATGGGGGATCTCAAGCTCAACTGACCCACAATGATAGGGATAAGGGAAGACATGAATCTCATGACCTAGAAGCCTCGAGAAAGTTCTCTTTTTCCCATTTTACCCAGGGTACCACTTTTCTCTTCTTATGACAGAGCGGTTTAGGTAAGAAATGCTTATGGACCAAGGCCTATAAGCAGTGGCACCACTTATGGATAACAGGGCATAGGAAGTGTAAGAAATGTACCTCTCATGGATAAAGGGCAAAGCGTGGTGTTGAGTATTTTTAGGAAATATTGACAAACAACATGGGTTTCCACTCCAAGTGTTGGGATTAAGGGAAAGTAGATATGTCAAAGGTCTTATCACATGATGATGACTAGATTTCGCTATAACAAAGCCGTAAGCTTGGGCTTATCCAAAACCCAATAAGCATTAATGGCACCATCCTGGTGTCAACTATCCACCCAAAACCTACTTTCCCATAGTTTGCATTCATTACATTATCATTGTCTCCATTTTCCATGAAAGTCTTAAACCCTGTCGCAAAATGTCAAACCTTAGAATATAAATCGCCACCCCAATGCTCATACAAGGTACGGCATGTGTTAGGTATCATTTAACCATAGGTTTAAGCCTTCAGCCCTTCAATATCTATATTTCCTAAGTTTAATGCTTAGTAACCATGGCATACAAAATATCCAATGGTATTATTGGTAGGTATAAAATCAAGGTTCGGTTTGTACCGCCAAATTTTAAAACCTGTCAAGAGCAAATAAATACATGTTAATACTTTGAATGTAAGAAATATGAATTATGAATAGATTAATTTAGAAACAGAGGATTCGTAACTTCATAATGAAAAGTAGGCATCTCATAGATAATTTATCTATGTTAAATAAGTAATTAATATCTTAATTTTCTTGCTATCAATCTGAGTCTATAATGAAGCATAGTAACGAATAGTAGGTAGAATAATTATCAAAACATTCAACACACTGTAACAAGTCTTTTTTGCTCAGTATAATCTACATACGAGATGAAAGAGGTGCCTTAGTTCGAAGAACTAAGTAAGCATGCTAGACAAGTGAACACTTTACCTCTCAGTAATCATCACATGGGAGAACTAGTCCTGCTACTCCACCCACTTTAGTTCCAGAAACAAAGCTAAGTTAGAACCATATAAATAACAAGTAAGACTATGAAAAAATAAGCGAAGCATATAATTAAGTAACGACACATTCACAATAATACATAACCATAAGAATAATGTATTAAACAAGCATTATGACATTGTAAGTAAAATACAGCAATATTCATAACTGAAAGTAAGATGATAGAACGTAAGAAAAAATTCTGACCAAATAGTGGTACATTCAGTGTAGATTATATTCTGCAACTTCAATAATGTTTCGCGTAGGTAGTTTTTAATAGCCTAATAATATATTTTTTATTTTCAATTTTTGGGGATACTACATCTCTCCTTTTAGTCTTCCAAATTGTTACACTTTCTTTTTTATTTTTATTCTTTTCCTAACATAAATTTTATTTTCTCATTACTTCTTCGAGAGTCTTCACATTGTCATACTCAATCTACTCTTTAAACCTTATAGGAAAATAACTCAGAAAGGAATATATCCTTGGTTTTTCATCTATTATATATGGTACATAATGAAGCGCACTCATTAGTTTACTACACATCTCTTTCATAGTACTAGCTCCTAGTATTAACTCGTAAAATTCCTAATCCTTCTCTTTGTAAGACTATTCTAAAAGTTATTTTTGTTTTAAATGTTTTTTAAAGGTTTTACGTATATTTCCTTTATTTCCTTTACTTTATTTATACCCTCCAACCATATATCTTATTTTCCAGTTAAATTATGTATGGTCATTTTATCTTTTAGTTCATTGGAGTAATTATAGATTTGGAAGTACTTCTCCATCCTTAACGTCGAGGCTTCCAACTCTTCGCCTTTTTCAATCTCACTGCTAAACATTGGTGGTTTAATCATTTTAAACTTCCCATATATTTCTTCATAAAGTTTGTACTTTATTTTCTTTTTATTATCATCTTGTCTTTCACTCGAAACTTGTTGTTTTTGTGTCTGATGTTTAACTCATTCCTCACTGGATGTTTCATCCCTATGACTCGAAAATTCCAATTTCCTCCCATTACGTTTGTAAGGTGTAATTTTTGGCATATTATGTTCATGTTCCTTCTTCTTCTCTTTTTCATCATTATGTATTCTAGCTAGTAAAATATTATCCAATTATTCTTGAGATTTCAAGATTTGTTTATTCTCCTCAACTCTTTTTAACTATGATCTTAGTCCTTTAACAATTTTTTACATTTAATATTTATTCTCTTCACTTTCATTCATGTTTACCGAGATCTCACCATACCTTAGATTACCCTCTTAATTATTTGTACGATCTCTAGTGTGACACTCTTATTTTGTAGATGTCCCTACCCCTTCCATAATTTTCCTACAAAATAAAGTTATCCTTCTTTTCCTATTTTGTAAGAGACTCAAACCAAAAAATAAACTAAAATTAGTTTTATGGTTTCTTTAGAAGTTTTAGTGTTGAGTTGGTTCATGCCTAGTGCTACAACCTTGCTTTTATACCATTCTGTCACACACCTCAAAAATTATAAATAAATAAAAAGTGTACATATATTTAACTACATCTCTTCATACAAATTCTAGCATGGATTATTACTTGTGAGTCTAATTAGTGATGTTATGTAAAGTTTATTACATGATTAGGTTTCTCCAATTGCGGGTAGTAGAAATTTTTTTTTAATAGCTTACATACAACCACACCCAAAGGTGATATTTAAAATACTTGCTTTTATTTTTATCATGTTTTACTAAGGCCTTGCTTAGCCTGAAGGATTGGGAGACTAGACTATAGTCTTGATCCCACCTTGCAATTGTAATATTGTTTACCATAGTCATAAAGAGAAATGTATAATATAACATTAGAAAAGGACCTTGGTCCTATAGCGCGAATGGTGTATTGTAAGGTTTGAATATTACACATTTTTATGGTGTTAAGCCATGGTTTGAAATGTTAATATAATGGTCGTTGGTTTATATGGTTGTACATTTAAATTCCAATAATTTAAATGTTATGTGATGTGGGTTCTTACCATAGTTTTTAAACAATGGCCCAATACAATGATTGTAAGTCATGATTACATCTAAGCATGTAATCATGGTTGTCAACTATCCACCCAAAACCTACTTTTCCATAGTTTTCATTCATTACATTATCATGGTCTCCATTTTCCATGCAAGTCTTAAATCTTGTTGCATAATGTCAATCCTTAGAATATAAATCGCCACCCCAATGCTCATACAAGGTAGGGAATGTTTTAGGTATCGTTTAACCATAGGCTTAAGCCTTGAACCCTTGCATATCTATTTTCCCTAATCTTAATGCTTAGCAACCATGGCATATGAAATATGCATGGTATTATTGCTAGGTATAAAATCAAAGTTTGGTCTGTACCGCCATAGTTTAAAACCTGTGAAGAGAAAATAAATACATGTTAATACATTGAATGTAACAAATATGAATTACGAATAGATTAAGTTAGGAATAGAGGATCCATAAATTTATAATAAAAATTAGGCGTCTCATAGATAATCTATATGTGTTGAATAATTAATGAATATCACAATTACCTTGCTATCAATCTGAGTCTGTAATGAAGCGTAGTAACGAACAATAGGTAGAATAATTATCAAAACGTTCAACACACTTTAACAAGTCTTTGTCACTCAGTATAATCTGCATACGAGATGAAAGAGGTGCCTTAGTTCGAAGAACTAAGTAAGCCTTCTAGACAAGTGAACACTTTACCTATCAGTAATTGTCACATGGGAGAAGTAGTCCCGCCACTCCACCCACTTTACTTCCAGAAACAATGTTAAGTTAGAACTATATAAATAACAAGTAATACTATGAAGAAATAAGCGAAGCATATAATTAAGTACCTACACATTCACAATAATGTATAATCATAATAATAATGTAGTAAACAAGCATTATGACATCCTAAGTAAAATACAGTAATATTCATAACTGAAAGTAAGATGATAGAACGTAAGAACAACTTACAACCAAACAGTGGTACATTCAGTGTACATTATATTCCGCAACTTTAAAACTTGTGAAGAGAAAATAAATACATGTTAATACTTTGAATGTAACAAATATCAATTACGAATAGATTAAGTTAGGAACAGAGGATCCGTAACTTCATAATAAAAATTAGGAATCTCATAGATATTCTATATGTGTTGAATAATTAATGAATATCATAATTACCTTGCTATCAATCTGAGTCTGTAAGGAAGCGTAGTAACAAACAATAGGTATAATAATTATCAAAACGTTCAACACACTTTAACATCTCTTTGTCACTCAGTATAATTTACATACGAGATGAAAGAGGTGCCTTAGTTCAAAGAACTAAGTAAGCCTGCTAGACAAGTGAACACTTTACTTCTCAGTAATTGTCACATGGGAGAAGTAGTCCTGCCACTCCACCCACTTTAGTTCCAGAATGAATGTTAAGTTAGAACCATATAAATAACAAGTAATACTATGAAGAAATAAGCGAAGCATATAATTAAGTACCTACACATTCACAATAAGGTATAACCATAATAATAATGTAGTAAACAAGCATTATGACATCGTATGTAAAATACAGTAATATTCATAACTGAAAGTAAGATGATAGAATGTAAGAACAACTTACGACCAAACAATGGTACATTTAGTGTACATTATATTCCGCAACTTTAAAACCTGTGAAGAGAAAATAAATACATGTTAATACTTTGAATGTAACAAATATGAATTACTAATAGATTAAGTTTGGAACATAGTATCCGTAACTTCATAATAAAAAGTAGGCGTCTCATAGATAATCTATATGTGTTGAATAATTAATGAATATCATAATTACCTTGCTATCAATCTGAGTCTGTAATGAAGCATAGTAACGAACAATAGGTAGAATAATTATCAAAATGTTCAACACACTTTAACAAGTCTTTTTCCCTCAGTATAATCTGCATACGACATGAAAGAGGTGCCTTAGTTCAAAGAACTAAGTAAGCCTGCAAGACAAGTGAACACTTTACCTCTCAGTAATTGTCACATGGGAGAAGTAGTCCCGCCACTCCACCCACTTTAGTTCCAGAAACAATGTTAAGTTAGAATCATATAAATAACAAGTAATACTATGAAGAAATAAGCGAAGCATATAATTAAGTACCTACACATTCACAATAATGTATAACCATAATAATAATGTAGTAAACAATAATTATGATATCGTAAGTAAAATACAGTAATATTAATAACTGAAAGTAAGATGATAGAACGTAAGAACAACTTACGACCAAATAATGGTACATTCAGTGTACATTATATTCCGCAACTTTAAAACCCATGAAGAGAAAATAAATACATATTAATACTTTGTATGTAATAAATATGAATTATGAATAGATTAAGTTAAGAACAGAGGATCCGTAACTTCATAATAAAAAGTAGGCGTCTCATAGATAATCTATATGTGTTGAATAATTAATGAATATCATAATTACCTTGCTATCAATCTGAGTTTGTAACGAAGCGCAGTAACGAACAATAGGTAGAATAATTATCAAAATGTTCGACACACTTTAACAATTCTTTGTCGCTCAGTATAATCTGCATACGAGATGAAAGAGGTTCCTTAGTTCAAAGAACTAAGTAAGCCTGTGTTATGGAGAGAAATTCCTATGGCTTGGGGTACCACAATAGGCAGCTTGACTCCAGAAATCAATCTTTTCCAATATGCAATAGAAATAAAATGTCTAACACTAAAGGATCAGACCTCGTACCTTATTCCAGACAGTTGAAGTAGATCCCTGTTGAGCTTTCCAATCTTCAGCTTGAATTGCTATAACACTTCCTCAACAACAAGTAAACAATACAAGCATACTATATATCATGGTGTTAGAACTATTCTAGCATATATAATCAATAATGTAAAAGCATTTGACATAATCCAATGGACATAATATGCATTAAAACACACATTATTGGACAGGAAAATATATTTCTATTAATATAAATCAGAGATTACAATATACATACAACCTATGACGGCACGTCTATGAACCGGAGAAACTGAATCCCCCACTTGGGCCTCCACTACTTCAATCCTCCATCTCTCGATAGCAATCTCATAAGCAAAAGGAAAGCTTGGGAAGAACACAAAAGTGCTCCAAGGGACAAAGGGATGCAGACTCAAGCATAAGTTCCGGCAACAATGGACTATAGTTTCGGTGCTCTCAATTCTCTCTTATGCCTTCAATGTACCAAGGGTTTCCTTATATAGCTTTTCAAAGGGGTAATGAAAGGTCGAATCCGAGCGATCTCAAGGCATATGGAAGGCCAGGAGTCATATGAGTCAGATCCATGTCAAGGAAAACTCCAAAAGGATTTGGATTATGCACACATCCCGATGTACGCGGTTATATGGGTCAAACCCATGTATGTACGCGCTTATAGGGTTAAAAGTCGCGTATATAATTTTTCATGTGTTTTTAGGGATGATCAAGGAAACATCGAAGGAAAAAAAATGGTCCATAGGGGCTAAGGAGTCTGCAATGGGACATGGGAATTCCATACAAAGTGTGATTCACCTAGAGTGGTGAAATCCACTATAACATCCTACTAGACAAGTGAACACTTTACCTCTCAGTAATTGTCACATGGGAGAAGTAGTCCCGACACTCCACCCACTTTAGTTCCAGAAAAAATGTTAAGTTAGAACCATATAAATAACAAGTAATACTATGAATAAATAAGTGAAGCATATAATTAAGTACCTACACTTTCACAATAATGTATAACCATAATAATAATGTAGTGAACAAGCATTATGACATCGTAAGTAAAATATAGTAATATTTATAACTGAAAGTAAGATGATAGAACGTATGAACAAATTATGAACAAACAATGGTACATTCAGTGTACATTATATTCTGCAACTTCAATAATGTTTCACATAGGTAGTTTTTACTAGCCTAATAATTTTTATTTTTTTTCAATTTTTGGGGACATTACATCTCACCTTTTTGTCTTCCAAATTGTTACACTTTCTATTTTATTGTTATTCTTTTCCTAACATAAATTTTATTTTCTCATTGCTTCTTCACGAGTCTTCACATTGTCATACTCAATCCACTCTTTAAACCTTATAGGAAAACAACTCAGAAAGCACTATATCCTTGGTTTTTCATCTATTATCTGTGGTACGTAATAAAGCACACTAACGAATTTACTACACATCTCTTTCATAGTACTAGCTCGTAGTCTTAACTCGTAAAATTCCTTATCCTTCTCTTTGTAATACTGTTCTGGAAGTTATTTTTGCTTAAAATATTTTTTAAAGGTTTTATAGATTACATATATTCCCTTTATTCCCTTTTCTTTCTTTATATCCTCCCACCATATATCTTCTTTTCGATTTAAATTATATATGGCCATTTTATCTTTTAGTTCGTCGGAGTAATGATAGATTTGGAAGTATTTCTCCATCCTTGATGTCGAGGCTTCCACCTCTTCTCATTTTTCAATCTCACTGCTAAACATTGGTGGTTTAATCATTTTAAACTTCCCATATATTTATTCATATAGTGTGTACTTTATTTTATTTTTATTATCATCTCTACTTCCACTCAAATCTTGTTGTTTTTGTGTGTGATGTTTAACTGATTCCTCACTAGAAGTTTCAGCCCTATGACTCGAAAATTCCAGTTTCCTCCCATTACATTTGTAAGGTGCAATTTTTGGCATATTATGTTCACATTCTTTCTTCTTCTTTTTTACATCATTATGTATTTTAGCTAGTAAAATATTATTCAGTTCTTCTTGAGCTTTCAATATTCGTTTATTCTCCTCAACTCTTTTTAACTATGACCTTAGTCCTTTAACAATTTTTTACATTTAATATTTATTCTCTTGACTTTCATTCATGTTTATCGAGATATCACCATACCTTAGATTACCCTCTTAATTATTTGTACGATCTCTAGTAGCACACTCTTATTTTGCACACATCCCTACCCCTTCCATACTTTTCCTACAAAATAAAGTTATCATTCTCTTCCTATTTTGTAAGAGAATCAAACCAAAAAATAAACTAAAATTAGTTATATCGTTTCTTTAGCAGTTTTAGTGTCGAGTCGGTTCATGCCTAGTGTTGCAACCTTGCTTTTATACCATTCTGTCACACACCTCAAAAAGTATAATAAATAAAAATTGTACATATATTTAACTAGAACTCTTCGTACAAATTCTAGCATGCATTATTATTTTTGATTCTAATTAGTGATGTTATGTAAAGTTTATTACATGATTAGGTTTCGCCAAATGCGGGTACCATCAGAGTTTTTTTAACATCTTACATACAACCACACCCGAAGGTGATATCTAAAATACTTGCGGTTTTTTTTATCATGGTTTACTAAGGTGTAATGTCCCCAAAAATTGAAAAAAAAAATTATAGGTGAGAAAATACTACGTGAAAGGGATTATTATTACTCTTATGAAAATACATGTGCTATTTAAACTTTTGATCTCTGTAGAAACTACTCATATGGTCTTCTGAATCTATTATCCATTCCGTGATTATTACTTTGTTTACTTCTTATGTCTAAATTCTGTTATTTAAATTATTTGTACATCTTAGTTACTAGTGTCGGTGAGTTTGTGAATTGTATAGTTCATTGTTTACCTATGCACATGTGTATTCTATTTATTAAGTACAACTAAATTAACTTTGTTGTTGGGAATAAAGTGGTGGAGTGGTGGATCTAGTTCTCCCATGACGATCTGAAAGGTAAGGTATTACTTGGTTACACAAGATTACTTAGTTCAATCGAACTAAGGTACCTCTCTCTTTTACTTATGCAGTTTATTACTTCCGATGGGAAGTGGATGGAAGTGTGTTGACAGCCTTCGTCATCGATAACCTAGTTCTAGTTATTACAGTGCCTATCGAGTTGATTTTCAGACTTGGTAAGTGTTGTTATCGTCAATTTAGCCATTACAGCTAAATTTCTTGTACAATGTTTATTCTTCATTATGGTCTTAAGTTCGTCATTTTTAGATGTCATTTATTTCTATTTGTGCTATCTATATTTTTAATATACATTCTATTTTAACATTTCTTATGTTCTTTTATTGGCATGATTTTTAATGGTTCGAGAGTAGACTTGAATTTGATAACTTGGGAGATTTACATGGCATACTTTGTATGCCATGGTGCTTAAGCCTAAACACCTTAACATTATGGTGTTAAAACCTAAGCTCTAACCTATGGACTAAACCTTATCTACAATCGTAAGAAAGGGTATTAACCATTGGAACTAACGCAACCTATGACTAGTAGTAGTATAATACTATCATAGTGTAGCTTTGTATTATGTTAACGTTGATGTTTTAAAGTTTGGGGATTTTATGTCTATATGGTATGAACCATACGATACAAGGTTTAAGCAATGGTATGAAGGGTAGCATGAAATGATACCTTGTAGCAAGTCATGAATATGGGAGTGGGTTTGTGGAAACGATAATGGACTCCAGCCTCGTGCATTTAATGCTTGTGGGAAAACATGACAGCCTTCTCCTTATGCTTGGCTCATGATGGATGTGTAATGTATTTGGAAATTGTTTTTTCGTTGTTTGGTTCTACGCAAAGGTATGGACATGGAGGAGATGTTACAGGTATTTAACTGAGAGCGGGGTGAATCAATTAAATCAATAATTTTAAACAAATTTCTTCTTTTAACTGAGAATCAATGAAACTATTTGACAGTCATTCTTACAATGAATTTAGAATTAAATGTATGAACAGAACACATGCAACACACCATTCAAGCACATGTAAAAGACACATAATTTTTCACCACGAAACCCTTAAGGAAAAAACTCTTCTTCTTAGGATGTCAAAGGCTTATCAGCTGTACATCTCTTCTTAGTTGAGCACCAACTCAACGAGCCTGCAACCTCTGAATGCAAGCACCAACCCGTTGAGAGCACCAACTCTCACTATTACCCAACACCAACTGGGTGAAGGCACCAACCTTCAAATTTTACAAGCACCCACTTGCAGACAGAGACAAAAAAGTCTCCCTTAGCACCTCCCTACCTCCCTTACTTGCTAGACTTTACAAATGAATCAAATCACAACAATACAGATGTATCTTGGCTTACCAAACACTCTTATCTGTTCAACATCAACTCTCTACTCCTCTTATTCTATTCAACTTGTTCAGCACACTCTTATGTTCCTCTGCTCTGCTATTCTGTTCATATACTCAGCATCAGATCTCTGTTCCTTAGCATTGTTCTTCTGCTCATCAAGTTCAATCTTCTCTGTTTAGCAATCTTTTCTTTTGTTTCTGTAATTTTCTCTCTGCCTCCTCATCATCATTCTACTGTTTTGTATCTGAGATTCATCTCTGTTTACATACTCATGCTCAGCATGCTCATTCTGTGACAATTCATCACACAGAGTTCCTTTTACTCTACACAGCAAATACTCCTTCAAACAGCCCCATCTATCAAGTCTTCTTTCATCTATATGTATTACATTCACTGTCGATTCTCATTTTCTCAAAATCATTACAGAAAATAGTTACAGACTCTTCATCTCTCATCAAATACCAAGAAAGAAACAGTTATTCACCTTCTAATCTCTTCGAAATTCTTCGCATCACTAAACTCTTCGTATTCCCATGTCAAGAGGCAGTTACATCACATGGAAATTCCAACTGCAACTGAAACATCTATGTAATATCGCTTGAACGACTAAGGCGCAGGGGCTTATACTTTGTGAACTCGAAGAAATCCTCTCTCGCAATATGTCTTGCCAATCCCTGAACTGGTTCTAGTAGAACTAGAGAATGGCGGCAAAAGATCTCTTGGGCATGCTGTCTATTTAATGGTTTTACATCATACAATATAGGCTTTTGGAGAAGATCTTCTTAATAAATCCTTATCACGATATGTAAGCAAGATGAGACTACCAGATCCCACTGCATCCATATATAGAATACTGTCGATTTGCTCAATCTCATCAATGTCATGCAGAACAATCAGAGCTTGGAGCTCTAGTAGACTACATTGCAAAATACGCTTTCCCTGGACAGTGTTATCCATATGGAAATCATGATCCAACAGATCACGAATTAGCTGCTCCTGCAACAATGTTAAATCCCTTCCTCTCACACTTTAAACAAGAAACAAGATCGAGTAAAATCAAAACGTTTCACATTGTAGAGATGTTTTGCGAGGGTCGACTTCCCAATGATGCCCATTCGAGCAATCCCCACAATCTTGTTTCTTTTAACTTTCTTTGATACCCAATTTTATCTTGGAAATCCTTGGCCGCTTCCTCCAGCCCCGCTGGGTATGTAGACACCTCCAATGGTTCCCGTCGTTTTACCTCCGTGAAGACATTTCTAAAAATTTCCTCCAAATACATCCCATAGTCACTTTGATTCATTTTGACGATGATACAAGAAATATTTGCGGCCTCTCTCAGTGCTTCCTTCCATTCCACGATCCCTCTACCTTTGTCTTTCTGTTTTCCGAAGGCAACGGCATAAGGTCCCCTAGTTTATGAAGACTTGGTATGTTTCAAGTTGTAAAAGCTCTCTTTTGACCACTTTAACACAATTTTCACAATGTTCTCCAAAACACTTCCATGGTCACTAAAAAAACAAAGATATTTTCATAGTGGTGGTTATAAAGAAACGTTTGATAGAATAAATACACACAGCTACAAAATTCCATCAATGCCAACAATACAACTGAACACTAGAATCCATCCACTGAACACCATCTTCTGCTGAATATTCCAACAATCTCCCCCTTTGGCATTGATGGCAATATCAGTAACTAAAAAAACTATTCACATTCTCCCCCTTTGACATCAAGGGCAAAGGGAAATCTGAGCAACTAAAGCACATTTGATTACAGAAACTCCCCCTCACAAGATGCATAAAAGAGATAAAAACAAAAGAACCAGCAATCTGAAAAGTGCACAGTTATAAACAACAATGTCAATGAACACAGACTCCCCCTTACACAATGCATAGGTCATTGTGACATTGACTGAACACCCGGCTTCTATCTTAGATATTCAAACTGAGCTGTGGGAAAAGGCTTAGTAAAAATGTCAGCTATCTGTTCTTTAGAAGGGATATAATGTAGCTACACATCTTGATTAGCCACTTGTTCTCTCAAGAAATGATACTTTATTGGAATGTGTTTCATTTTGGAGTGGAGAACAAGATTCTTGGAAACACTTATTGCACTAGTATTGTCACAATCAATGGGAATAGGCTCAGCATACTTTACTTCTAAATCAGCAAGGGATTGCACCATCCATAAAATTTGAGTACAGCAGGTAGCAGCAGTGATATACTCTACTTCTGTAGTGGATAAAGATATGGAACTCTGCTTTTTACTTAGCCAGGCAACCAAAGACTGTCCTAAGAAGAATGCTCCACCACTGGTACTTTTCCTTTCATCTACACAGTTAGCCCAATCTGCATCTGAATATGATATGAGTTGAAAATTCTGATTCCTAGGATACCACAAACCATAGGACAAGGTACCTTTCAGGTATTTGAATATGAGTTTCACAGCTAGCAAATTACTTTGTTTGGGAGCTGCTTGAAACCTTCCTACCATCCCTACAGCATGCATAATATCAGGTCTGGATGGTATGATATATAACAGGATGCCTATCATGGATCTGTACATCTTTTGATCTACTTCTGATGATGCATCATCTTTTCTCAGCTTACAACCACTGACTATGGGTGTACTCACAGGATTAGAGTCTTCCATTTGAAATTTATTTAGCATCTCCTTTAGATATTTCTCTTGAGAAAGGAATAAGACTTCAGGCTTCTGACTGATTTGGATTCCAAGGAAATAAGACAGCTCTCCAATCATTGACATCTCAAACTCAGAATGCATTGAGTTAGCAAACCATTGAACATAAGAGTTGTTAGTACAGCCAAAGATAATATCATCAACATAAACTAGTACAATCAGCAAGTCATCACCTTCATGTTTGATATACAAATTGTTGTCCACAGAACCCTTTTTGAATCCTTTTTCTTGCAAGTATTTATCCAATATGGCATACCAGGATCGGTTCTTGTTTCAAACCATACAAGGCCTTTTTCAACTTGCATACATAATCAGGTTTATCTGTGAGAGAAAAACCTTCAGGATGCTCCATGTACACTTCTTCTTCAAGATTTCCATTCAGGAATGATAACTTGACATACATTTGATATACTTTAAAACGTTTATGGCATGCATAAGCTAAAAACATTCTGATTGCCTCCATTCTATCCACAGGAGCAAATGTTTCATCAAAGTCTTGCCCTTCCACTTGAGCATATCCTTTACACACCAATCTGGCCTTATTCCTTACAATATTTCCTTGTTCATTTAATTTATTCTTAAATACCCATTTAGATCCAATGATGTTCTTGTCTGATGGCCTAGGAACCAGTTCCCATGTACTATTCTTCTCAATCTATTCCAGTTCTTCATTCATTGCAGCTACCCAATCTTTGTCTTTGTTGGCTTCATTAAAACATTGGGGCTCAATTGTAGAGAGAAGAGCAATATGGGACTATTCAGATTCCTGCAAGATATTCCTTCTAGTTTGAACTCCTTTACTATCGTCACCAATGATTTGGATTTCAGGGTGATTCTTTCTAGTTATTGTGGAATAAGATTGTATAGTGTGATGTTCAGGTTCAGCTTCCTCATATTCTGATAAATCGGATTCTTTCTTCTGGGATTCTTGGACCTATTCTTCTGTTTCTTCATTTGTTTCTTCCAAACATGAATCATCATCATTCCTTTGACTGATACTTCCATGACAATATTCATCTACTTTTACATCTATGCAATCAACCATTTTATGTAGCCTCTTATTATAACACCTATAGCCTTTGCTTTCTATAGCATATCCTAAAAAGATCCCTTCATCAGCTCTGTCATCATACTTGCCCATATTTTCATCATTATTCTTGATATAGCATTTACTCCCAAAGACTCTGAAGTGCTTAATAGTTGCAAGCCTTCCAAACCATAAATGATATGGTTTCTTATCACTGTTTGGCCTCAAATGAGCTTTATTAAGGATGTGCACAGCTGTATGAATAGCTTCCACCCAAAAACCTTGAGAAATGTTCTTCTGCTTCATCATTGATCTAGCCATTTGTTGAACTATTTTGTTCTACCTTTCCACCACTCCATTCTGCTAAGGATTTCCTGCTATTGTGTATTCTTTCTTAATTTCGTGCTCATCACAAAATTCCTTGAACTGTTTCGAGATGAAATCTCCTCCTCTGTCTGATCTGATCGCTTTAACGTTTCTCCCAGTATGATTTTCAGTCAGTTCTTTGAAGATCTTAAACTTGGCAAATGCTTCAGACTTTTCCTTAAGAAATGCAACCCAAGTCAATCTAGAATAGTCATCAATTACCAGCATAAAATAGTTTTCTTTGCCAGTACCTTCTTTTCTTGATGGGCCACATAAATCTAGATGAACAAGTTGAAGGGGATTACTTGTAGAAGAATCATTATTTGATTTGAACTGAGTACTGGTTAGCTTCCCAATTTGGCAAGGATTACATACATCATCTCGAGGTCTAGATATTGCTGGAAAATACCTTACTGCATTTTTGTTTTTGAGCTTTATCAGATGATCAAAATGCAGATGTCCCAGTCTTCTGTGCCACAACTAGCTTTCATCATATTTACTGAGATAACAGTGTTCTTTTTCCTCCTTTAAAATGTAAACATTATTCTCTATTCTTACTCCTTTGTGAACTAGCTTTCCTAAGGAAACATTTCTAATTTTACAGTCTTTATCAATGAACAAGACTTCACACCCTTTTTCACACATTTGGCTCACATTGAGAAGGTTGTGCTTCAACCCATCTACAAAGATTACATCTTGAGCCTTCCCTTTACCATTGCTGAGACTTACAACTCCTTTTCCTTTGACTTTTCCTGGAGCATCATTACCGAACATTACCTTTCCAGCTTTATGTTCAGATAGAGTGATAAACTTCTCTTTGTCTCCCGACATGTGTTTCGAACAACCACTGTCAATGTACCAATGACTCCTCTGTTTCTGAACTGAAAGCACAAGATTACAATGAGAACTCTCTTTCTTTCTCCATACGTTACGTTCAGCTATATGTTTCATGCTTGGCTCTGTTTTGTTCTCTTTCAAGTTACAGTCAGTAACTTTGTGCCTGAAGTTGTGACATATGTAACATTCAGGCTCATTATATAGAAGATCGAATGGATTAGCATTTCTGTTTTGCATTCTTCTTCTAACAGCTGGTGGAGAGATACGACCCATATGATTATATGCTGATTGATGCATCCTTTGTGTATAGTTTGACATTATTCTCTGAACATTTATGAAATTATACAAACAATTGGCAGCTCTGTGCCCAAAGTTAGAACAGCAGAAACAATAACCATTAAAGGATTTATCATACCTGGATCTTTGATGATTTCTAAAAGGATAGTACATTGAGTTATGATGTTCACAACAAAATTTCTGATATGTGTACTTTACTTTATTATGTGGCTCTTTTCCATGAACTTCTGACGGTACAGACTTGCCTTTTAAAACTATATTTTCTTGATGTTTAGTACCCTTAGATTCATTTCCATTATTCTCTTTACATGTCTCAACCTTTGTTGTGCTGGGAACTTCTATCTGTTTGCTGCTCTGAAACATAATCACCTTAGATGACTCTTTACTCTCTGGGTTACTGTTTTTTCCACCTTGACCATACCCTAAGCCAAACTTAATCTGTGGAGCTCTTTGTCTGTTCAAAATATTGTTTAGCTCCTCTGAAGCTTTGATGTTGGATATGTTCTGATGATACAGGGCTTGATATTTTTCTAACTCTTTCTTAACAGTTACAACTTCCTTTTCTAGATGTTCACATCTGACTTTACTTTCAGCTAAATGTTGTTTTAAAGACTCTTCAATTTTCTTATCTTCAAGTTCTGGCTTTATTAAAGTGATTTCTTCTCTACTAGTTTCATACTGGATTAACACCTATTTTTGTTTTCGTTTCTTTAATCTTAGTCTGTCAATTTATTCTAGAGAACTCATCAGCTCTCCCTCCATATCTACAGTGGCATCTTCATCATTTATTTCATACTCTGTACAATTCTGTTCAAGTTCTTCTATGGCCATTAGCATAAAATCGTTTTCTTTGCTCTCATGAGACGATTCACTATTTGATGTTCTTGACGACTCACCATCATTCACACAAAGACTTTTCTTCTTATATTTAAACTTGTTTTCTTGATTATATTTCTTCTTGGGAAAACTCTCCTCATTAGCAGAGCTCTGCTCTTTTCTCTTATGGGGACACTTAGTAGCAAAATGCCTTACTTTTCCACAATTAAAACACTTGAAAGGCAATTTTCCTTTGTATTCCCCTGACCCTATTGTCAGTCTTCTCACAAATTTTTCTTCTAGTTCATCCATATGTGACTCAATACTCTTTTAAGCTTTAAAGGAAGCTTCCCTAGATGATTTTTGGTCTTTACCAATCCTCATTTCATAGGAAATCAATGTTCCCAACAATTGATCCATAGTTAACGTTTTGAGGTCACTCATTTCTTCTATAGCTGAGACTTTGGGATTAAATCTATTAGGCAGGGATCTCAGTATTTTCTGGACAAGATTTGTATCATCATCTTTTATTTTTCCACCAAGAGCTCTCATAGCATTTACTAGTTTATCAACTCTCAGGAATAATTTACTAACACTTTCATCTTCATTCATTTTCAGTTGTACAAATTTTAGTATATGTGATTGCAGCTTGGCATCTTTAAATTTTTCATTTCCCTCATAGCTATTTACAAGTTTGTCCCACATATCTTTTGCATTTTCAAGATGCATAACCTTTACAAATTCTGACTCAGCTAGATAGCATTCATAGCCTTTGCATTAAAAGTGAAGGCTGATTTTTCATCTTTAGATTCAACCAAGGCAGGTTTCTGATATCCTGTTTCTACTATCTCCCAGACATCTGCCCCTAGAGACATTATGAAAGTTCTCATCCTAACCTTCCAGAAATAAAAATTTGTACCATCAAATATGGGTGTTTTGTTTGTTGAACCATCTTGACTAGCCATGTGAACTCTTCAGGATCTACCTTACACTAAAGGCACACTGCTCTGATACCAATTGTTACAGGTATTTAACTGAGAGGGGGGGTGAATCAGTTAAATCAATAATTTTAAACAAATTTATTCTTTTAACTAAGAATCAATGAAACTATGTGACAGACATTCTTGCAATAAATTCATAATTAAATGTATGAACAGAAAGCATGCAACACATCATTCAAGCACATGTAAAAGACACATAATTTTTCATGCGGAAACCCTTAAGGAAAAAAACTCTTCTTATTAGGATGTCAAAGGCTTATCAGCTGTACATCTCTTCTTAGTTGAGCACCAAATCAACGAGGCTGCAACCTTCGAATGCAAGCACCAACTTGCTGAGAGCACCAACTCTCACTGTTACCCAGCACCAACTGGGTGAAGGCACCAACCTTCAAATTCTACAAGAACCCACTTGCAGACAGAGACAAAAAAGTCTCCCCTAGCACCTCCCTACCTCCCTTACTTGCTAGACTTTACAAATGAATCAAATCACAACAATACAGATGTATATTGGCTTACCAAACACTCTTCTATGTTCAACATCAACTCTCTGCTCCTCTTATTCTGTTCAAATTGTTCAGCACACTCTTCTATTCCTATGCTCTACTGTTCTGTTCATATACTCAACATCAAATCTCTGTTCCTTAGCATTGTTCTTTTGCTCATCAGGTTCAATATTCTTTGTTCAGCAATCTTTTCTTTTGTTTCTATAATCTTCTCTATACCTCGTCATCATCATTCTACTATTATGTATCTGAGATTCATCTCTGTTTACATATTCATGCTCAACATGCTCATTCTATGACAATTCGTGACACAGAGTTCCTTTTACTCTACATAGAAAATACTCCTTCGAACAGCCCCATCTATCAAGTCTTCTTCCATTTATATGTATTACATTCACTGTCGATTCTCATTCTCTCAAAATCATTACAGAAAATAGTTACAGACTCTTCATCTCTCATCGAATAGCAAGCAAGAAACAGGTATTCACTTTCTAATCTCTTCAAAATTCTTCTCATCACTAAACTCTTCGTATTCCCATGTCAAGAGGCAGTTACATCATTGTAATATCACTTGAACAACTAATATCGCTTGAACAACTAAGGCACAGGGGCTTATACTTTGCGAACTCGAAGAAATCCTCTCTCGCAATATGTCTTGCCAATCCCTGAACTGGTTCCGGTAGAACTAGAGCATGGCGGCAAAAGAGCTCTTGGGCATGCTGTCTATTTAATGGTTTTACATCATAAAATATAGGATTTTAGAGAAGATCTTCTTAATAAATCCTTATCACGAGATGTAAGCAAGATGAGACTACCAGATTCCACTGCATCCATATCTAGAAGACTGTCGATTTTCTCAATCTCATCAACGTCATCTAGAATAATCAGAGCTTGGAGCTCTGGTAGACTACATTGCAAAATACGATTTCCCTAGATGGTGTTATCCATATGAAAATCATGATCCAACAGATCACAAATTAGCTGCTCCTGCAATGATGTTAAATCCCTTCCTCTCACACTTTAAACAAGAAACAAGATCGAGTAAAATCAAAACGTTTCACATTGTAGAGATGTTTTGTAAGGGTTGACTTCCCAATGTCGCCCATTCCAGCAATCCCCACAATCTTGTTTCTTTTAACTCTCTTTGATACCCAATTTTATCTTGGAAATCCTTGGCCGCTTCCTCCAGCCCCACTGGGTATGTAGACACCTCCAATGGTTCCTATCGTTTTACCTCTGTGAAGACATTTCTGACAATTTCCTCCAAATACATCCCATAGTCACTTTGATTTATTTTTACGATGATACCATAAATATCTGTGGCCTCTCTCAGTGCTTCTTTCCATTCTATGATGCCTCTACCTTTGTCTTTTTGTTTTCTGAAGGCAGAGGCATAAGGTCCCCTAGTTTATGAAGACTTGGTATGTTTCAAGTTGTAAAAGCTCTCTTTTGACCACTTTTAATACAATTTTCACAATGTTCTCCACAAAACTTCCATGGTCACTGAAAAAACAAAGAGATTTTCATAGTGATGGTTATAAAGAAACATTTGATAGAATAAATACACACAGCTACAAAATGCCATCAATTCCAACAATACAACTGAACACTAGACTCCATCCACTGAACACCATCTTCTGCTGAATATTCCAACAGGGGACCCATAGCTTGTGAAGGTAAGCCTGCACAAACTCATAAGGCTGTACATTAGTTTGGTATTCGTTTTGGAAGGGATTTCATATTTCTCATCTCTTATTTGGTTGTTTGCTTGCAGGTGCCGAAAGGGATGGAGGGAATCATGGCTACAACATAGTTGGCTCACAACGTTACATTCGTGGCCAAGGTAAGCCTGCTCATCAAGCTTATGCTTGTCCTCCTTCGATCAAGGTAAGACTGTGGCAGGACTACGTTTCACATGGTTGTTTGGTTGGGGTTTAATGCTATAGCGAATTCGATTTTGCCTTAGGGCTTGAATATAGACTTGGTTTATGTTTAATGTGGAGGACTTATGTTGTCACTTGATACTTAGGCCATTCGGCTTTGTGCAATGTTTATATTTGGTTATGTAACTCATTAATTTTGGTTTCTGGGCTTTTAAAAGCCATGGGATACACTATTGCAAGCAATGGTGCCATAGCCCATTGGCACCCTCTCTAAAACCTTGTCCTCGGCCTTCAATGGCGACTGTGTACAAACATTTGGGTTTGATGTGTAATTAGATGTATAGTTTTGATAACGTGTAATGGATAGTTTTATGTGATTTTACTCCTGCATTTTGAATTGAACACTGTATTTAAACTGAGTTGGGGTTTTTAATGAATAGAGGCATACGCCTTACCAGTTGCTTTGTGCGTGAATTCCATTGATTAGTTTGGTTAATGTACTATTTTGACAGCATGGATAAAGGCCATGCCATCAATGGCATGATCCTTCCCACAGTGCTCCGATAGCTTGTGATTTAAATTATATACGACATCTGGTTATTAGGTGAATATTGGACTGTGTTTTAAATCGTTGTTTGGTCAAGGCCATGACTTATGTGAGCACTGTGTATTGAATGTTATGGGGTTTTGTGGAGGCCAGGGTAAGGAAACCCTCGATGGCACTCATTGTTTTCAAATATCTTGGACTATGTAGTAAAATTGTTTAACAGTCAAGGCCGTGCTATAGCTAGTGTCTTACGACCTCTCTGCTAGCGTAGAAATTTTAGCCATGTTACTTTTCTTATTGTTGGTTTTAATTTTGCTTATGTAATGGATTTGTAACCTATGAGGATCGATACCACGACCTTTGTTTATTAAATACAACCTATGTTTATTAAATACAGAGTTGTATGAAATGTTACTTGTTGAAGCTTCTAGATGGATGTTTAAGTTGGATCTTATATGGGATGCTTAAAGATATACTGCATGTACTTTATGGTGTTTTTAATGTAGATGTTTAAGACTATAGTTTTTATAGCAGATTCTTTATAAGGACCACATGGATGGTCATGATATCACTCTGATTAAAATTAATTATGTTTTATTTATGTGGAATATTTTTAATGAAATTTGTTATATGATTACAGACCTTGGAAGGTCTTAGATGGATTATTTAAATTTAGAAATAAATACATAGATATTTTTTTTATAAAGGTTTATACCTGATATTTTTATTTAAGTGTATGTATAGTTATTTCATAAAAGAATAACTCTCATTGTAAAAGATACCCTAGAGTAACTATATATTATATTTATTTCTTTAACTTACTCCTATGGTTAAATCTACTATAATTTGAAACACGTGCCTCTACTGACAAATGTAATATGTCACTAGAGATATAAGTAATAGGTGCACAATTAAAATAGCGAATCTAGATTTACCTAGTCTACAATATTAATTTCTAGATATGAAATGAATATAAAACACAAACTTTTAAACATGGGAACCTAGCTACATACAACCTATGATAGTCTTCCCGATCATATGAATATTTGAGGAGAAATAAACACCCTAGAAAATCCTAGGCAACACATTAATTACCTAGGGTTAGTAAAATATATAGATCCTTTTACATCAAGAAGCCTGCATTTACCCTAGAAATGAACTTTGACATGCTAAGAATTCGTACCTATGATTTATCTTCCTGAAGCTCCTTTAAATGTTGAAATTGCACACTTTTCAAATAACCAACATTATCAATCTAAGACAGATCTGACCTCCGATTTTGATGACCAAATTAATTGGGAACTACCACGTTCCTCCCAACCATGACCCAAAACCGTTCCTGGTTCTAATTTGGATCCCCCTGAGCTGGAATCCAACATGAAAGTACCTTAGAGCTCCTAAGGTAGGGTTTCCTATCTGGTATCTAGATTCTAAATCAATCCTCTTTTCTTTGCATGAGAAAATTATCCAAGAAAACACTGGAGAGCAAAAACAGGAAGAATAATAATTCTCCAAGAGAAAAATCAGAACCCCCAACCCTTTCCTTGGCTTGAGTGTTTATAGGAAGAATTTTCAGTCAAAGGGGAAGTTAATGTTATATTTTTAACATTAAGTTAGCATAATTTAAGTAAGAGAACAACAAGCACAACAATCAAACACAAGAGACAATGAACACAATGTTTTTCCTCGAGGAAACCATAAATGGAAAAAACCTCGAAACTTCCTCAGAGATAGAATCAACACCAAAAGTAAAACCCTAAACAGTAATATGATCTCCTGACAGCAATAAACTCTTTCATCCTTGCCCCGGTGTCTTTCTCTTTGTCAGCTATGCACTACAACTGAGTGTGGATGAGTTGTATGCTAAATAGAGAGGCTAGATCTCTATTTTTACTAATTTCTGACATGACTAAAACCCTACTAGGGTCAACCTCTCTAGGAGAGTCTAATAACCCTAGTGCCCTGAAACTACAGGGAATTTAACCCTTAGACAATAGGAGGGTTACCCACAATGACTTGACATGACTTGTTTACATTATATATCTTCCCAATCGGAACATCGGGGCATGACATGACTCAAGTACATTACAAATACACCCCAGAATAAACATTGGGTTACAATACATAATAAATACAAGTGAATACATTCTGAAGTTACATATACATCAACTCTCCCTCTTAACTAGGAAGGTATTCTCTCGACACAATTTTCAGTGCAAGTCTTCTTCTCTTTATCATCTAGGTCATCGTTAAGTTCTCTTCATATTCATATTCAAGTCATATTCATCTGGATCTGGATCATCACTCGATCTGGATCATCACTGGGTCATCATCATTGGATATGGATCATCACTCAATATGGATAATCATCACTGGATCTGGATCATCACTTGATCTGGATCATCACTAGGTCATCATCACTGGATCTGGATCTGAATCATCACTCAATCTGGATCATCTCGGAGACATCATAACTAGATCTGGATCATAGCTCAATTTATTACATCACCGGGTCATCATCATATGTTCTATCTCATTATTATTCTCATCACTGGAAGTTATATAGAGCTATCCCTTTTTCATGCTGGTTGTAGGCCTACCTCCTCGTAGGTATTTGGTAGCCCTTACATCTGACCTACTTATCATAATGTCCAACACTCACATCTGACCTTGACTCGTTAGAAAGGAATAGCACTTACATCTGACCTTGACTCATTAGAAAGGTGCTCAATCCTATACTGAGGGTTCCTGGTAACTGACCAGGTGCCTCCATTCAAATAATGGCAGTAGCCCTTACAACTGACCTACTCGTCAGAATGGTTGGCACTCACATCTGAACTAATCGTCAGAAAGGTGGTAGCCCTTACATCTAATCATGTAGGACCTCGTACTATAGTCACATCAAAATGGCCGGCACTCACATCTGACCTACTCATCAAAAATGCGGTAGCCCTTACATCTATGTAGGATCTCATCCTACATCAGAATGGTCGACACTTACATCTGACCTCCTCGCCAGAAAGGCGGTAGCCCTTACATATGATCATGTAGGACCTCATCCTACAGTTACATCATAATGATCGACACTCACATATGACCTACTTGTCAGAAAGGCGATAGCCCTTACATCTTTGTAGGATCTCATCCTACATCAGAATGGTTAGCACTCACATCTGACATCCTTGTCAGAAAGGCAATAACCCTTACATCTGTGTAGGATCTAATCCTACATCAGAATGGCGGGCACTCACATCTTACATGGAAGGAAGCATTCCTCTCACCATTGCAGAATGGAAACAACCCTTATATCTGATCAAGTGGGAACACATCCCTCAATCACATCAGAATGGCCATGCGCTTACATCTGATCATGTAAGACTACATCTTACAATCGTCTCAAAAAGGCCCTTAGTCCAAGACCAAGTTTTCCTGGTAACTCACTAAGGATCTCCATTCCAAGAATGGAAATAACCCTTATATCTGTTCATGTAGGAACCAATCCTACAGTCATATCAGAATGGCTCAGCACTCATATCTGACATGGAAGGAACCAATCCTCTCACCATGACAGAATGGCTCAGCCCTTACATCTGACCTGCTCGTTAGAATGGCTTATGGACTCATCACTTCCCTTTTGAGGGTGTTAGTTTTTCATCATATAAGCTAGCATTATGATATTAGGATCTTTTCACTAAGAGAATAACAATCACAGCAATAAAACATAAGCACATCACAAGAGGCAAGAGACACAAAGAGTTTTCCTTGGGGAAACCATAAAGGAGAAAACCCCACAACTTCCTCAGAGATAGAATCAACACTAAAACAGTAAAAGCCCCAAAATATTAAGATGCACTCCCGACAGCAGTAGTCTTCTTCTTGTCTAGTCCCATTCTATTTCCTTCCTCACTAATGTGCCACACTTGAGTGAGTGAGTGATATGTTGCAAGTGATAAATAGAGAGGCTCTCACTCTCTATTTATATTCTTCCATTCACTTGAAGTGCACTCCATCATGTCGACCTCGCTTAACAATTACTTACTAGAGCCGACATCTCTAGGAGTGTCTAATAACCCTAGTGCCCCACCACTTGTGAGGACTTTGCCTCCTCCAACCAATAGGAGGGTAACACAATGGTGGGGACTATTTCCCCGACTTACAATGACTCACCTAGGGTCGACTTCACTAGGATATTCTAATAACCCAAGGGTCCCATAACTGTGGGGAATTTAACCCTTGACCAATAGGAGGGTTATCCAAAATGACTTGACATGAATTTCTCATTATAGAAACTTCCTGGAATAAACATTGGGTTACAATAAGAGATACAAGTGAATACATTCCGAAGTTACAATTACATCAACACTCCCTCTTAACAAGGAAGGTATTCTCTCGACACAATTTATCAGCACAAGTCTTCTTCTCTGTATCATCTGGTTCATCGTCAGGTCTTCGTCATCTTCAAAGTCATCTTCATCTTCAAGTCATATTCATATGTAAGTCATATTCATTTGGATCTGGATCATTACTTGATCTAGATCATCATCACTGAATCTAGATCATCACTCGATCTGGATCATTATCACTGGATCTGGATCATCACTCGATCTGGATCATCATCATTGGATCTAGATCATCACTCGATCTAGATCATCACTGGATGTCATCACTGGATCTGGATCATCACTCAATCTAGATCATGACTGGTGCTATCTCATGATTCTTCTCATCACAGGAAATTCTATAGAGCCAGCCCTTTTTCATGTTGGTTGTAGGCCTTCCCATCATCTAGGTCTTCGCCCAGCACTTACATCTAACCTACTCATCAGAAAGGCACATCCATCCAGACAAGAACACATCCTATCATAGTGATGGAAGACTCCCATCCAGACATGAACACATCCTATCACAGTGATGGAAGATTTCAGCACTTACATTTGACCTACTCGTGAGAAGGGCACATCAATCCAGACAGGAACACATCCTATCACAGTGATGAGAGATTTCAGCACTTACATCTGATCCTACGAGAACACATCCCAGCAGTCATATTAGAATGGCCCCCATTCCTCGACTGAGCTACCTAGTAACTGACCAGGCACCTCCATTCTCTTAGAGAATGGAAGTTGCCCTTACATCTGACCTGCTCATCGAAATGGCCAACACTCACATCTGACATGGAAGGAACTTAATCCTTTAGCCATGACAGAACTATTCATCCCTTACATCTAATCAAGTGGGAACACATCCCTCTATCACATCAGAATGGCTACTCAGTCCTACACTGAGTGTTCCTGGTAACTGACTAGGTGCCTCCATTCCTAGAATGGCAATTTCCCTTACATCTGTCCTACTCGACAGAATGGCCAGCACTCATATCTGTCATGGAAGGGATCAACCCTATCACCATGATAGAATGGCTTAGCCCTTACATCTGACCTACTCGTCAGAATGGCTATGGATCTCAGCACTCATATCTGACATGGAAGGAACCAATCCTCTCACCATGACAGAATGGCTCAGCCCTTATATCTGACCATGGAAGGAACCAATCCTCTCACCATGACAGAATGGCTCAGCCCTTATATCTGACCATGGAAGGAACCAATCCTCTCACCGTGATAGAATGGCTATGGGTCTTATCACTTTATGTTGGAGGAAACCTCGATTTTGAGAACATCAAGCTTCTCCCTGAAGTAGTCAAACTTCAGCCTAGCCAATGACTTTTTCAATACATCATCTATATGTTCCTCCATCGCAACATACTGGAGCTTCACTGCTCCTCTCTACACCATATCCCTGATATAGTGATACTTGATCTTGATGTGCTTCGACTTGTCATGGAACACTGGATTCTCTGACAACTTCACGCAACACTGGTTGTCACAATGTATACAAGTAGCATCCAACTAGAGATCAAATATATAAGACAGTAGCTTCCATAGCCATACAACTAGCTGAAAAAGCTACAACATACTCTACTTTAGCTGTACTGGGTGCCACATAGGATTGCTTCCTGCTAAACCAAGAGATCACACCCGATCCCATACTGAAGCAACATCCTGAAGTGCTCTTCCTATCGATGGCATTGCCTGCCCAATTTGAATCAACATAACCCTCCAGGTTAATCTTTTGATTTGCATCATACTTCATCCCATAATCAACTATACCCGTGCATGCTTTGTAACCATCAGGTGAACATGTCTCAATGTGTTCACAACAAAGAAAATATCTGGTCTCATGTTCATCAGGTATATCAAGGAACCAATCGTCTAACGACTCATCGTAGCATCAACCGTCTCTAATGAAGCATTACTCAATAGCTTCATGTTTGATGCCATAGGTGTGGTCATGCAGTCCATCATCCTGAACCTATTCAGGATCTCTACTACATACTTCCCTTGTCCACACCTCCATGCCTAGAAAATAGTGCATCGACATAGGAGCATCACTGGTCTTCCGCCTTCAACCTTGAAGCAAAGGTTGGAATCCACTTTACTCTCAGTAAAGCCTAGAGTCATCATTATCATGTCGTACCATGTCAAACCTCAAGATATTCTGTAGTCACTCCCTCCGAAGCGGAGCATCATACTCCCTCTGTCTTCCGTACTCTATGCATTGAAATATTCTATACCGGAGTGACAAGTAGTATCCATCTAGGATCATTGTATACCAAGATCCTCTATCCATCTTTGTCATCCTTTGTCAACCTTGTAGAAAAGGTTAATATATTCATCAAGCTCATCATGTATGTGTTATCCCATGGGTGTCTTCTGAACTCGTACAAGGCCTTCTTTCATTTCAACACATGATTATGCATGTCATGTGACTTCACTTCAAATGGCTGCAAATGTATCTTTGTAGTTTATGCCTTCTTTTCATGAGAAGCCTCGTGTTACGAATCTTGCTTTGTATCCCACAATGTTTCCATCTACTACATGATGGAACTATGAACTTCTCTTCAGGTCTCGATACTGCGCCCTGACATCATTCTTCTTGAACTGGTCTTCCCTTTCTTCTTGGTGGCTGGAAGGTTCTACATCAATGATGTCATTGCACTCGTCATTTTATTCTTTGTCTTTGAACTGTCGTCACTTGTTCTTTGAAACAAGTCTTCATTCTTCTTTGCTTGTAGATGATTATGTATGCGATATTTCCTACAAGTCAAATGCATTTGTATGGTTAGAAACATTTCATAAGGAATATTTATACTGGAAAGTTCTTATGCATAAATATATGATCATGCAACTACTTTATCCAATACAACATTCATCCATATCTTACAAAACTTTCTAGATGCCTTCCATCTCTACCAGGACAACATTGAGATTGTGCACTAATCCAATATGTCAACAAAGAGGTTTCATTCTAGATAAGTAACAATGGAGAATTTGTATAGCACCATGAGCTACTTACCCATCACATGCATATTAGTAGTATACTGTCATTAATGTAAACATCCTATCATGCATAATACATCAACTAAATATAAACAAATGCATAACAAAACAATATCATGAAATTACAATTGAATACTTATCTTTATTTGTTTCGTGGGTAGACTCCTTCTTGATCCTTCAGCTTCATCGTCTTCTTCATTCATGATAGCATCATTTCTTATCCAAATGCTAGGATGGATAAGAGGTTCTTCTAGAGTTGAGTCCTTTGTATTCCTCATTGCTTGAGGGATCTTCTTTGGATGGTGAGAGCCCATCTTATCTTTTCTTCTTATGGGTAGACCTTCTTCTTCTTCCCAAAGTCTGCTGAAAGTAATCACTTCTTTCTAGCACATATTCCTCACATGAATGAATGACATGATCCTAGGAGTCCATTCAAGGTGGGCATCACCACTTCTGCATTCTTCACTTCTTCTTTTTCCGCTTCAAGTTGTTCTTTGATTTGAGATACCCTTATGACTGCATGGTCTTTGCATTCTGGATCTTCACTTCCTTCAACTGGCTTCTTAAGGTCATATTCTGATGTATGTTCTTCCCTTCAAATAGCTTGGTCAAGAAATCAAACATCTTCAGTGTCTTTAGGGAAGACACTTGTGGTACAAGTTGATACATGACTGAATCAGCAATGATCTTCTTGGCCTTGACCAAGTTCTTCTTGTGAAAGGCTTCTAGCCTCATCTCCCTTCGAAACTGGAACCTCTATACTCATGTAGGTGTCCAATCCATTTTCTTTGGAGAGATCAAATACTTATATGCTTGGAATTTGTCAACTTCACCAGGATTATCATCAAGCTGATGTGATAGATCACTTTGAAATGAGAACCTCAAATGAAAATAGCAAAGGATTAGATCTTACCGATTTGAGGTGTCTGTCTTGTTTCCGGAGTTGGCTGATCTAGGGTTTTCCACATAAACCATAATTTTCAAAACTTGGAATCTTTCAGATATGATTGGATAGATATATATATATATATATCTTCAAATGGAGTTTTCCAACGTACTCCTTTTCTGAAAACAATGGAGCGAAGCTCCCGGAACAGGAAGCCCTAGTTTTCCAATTTCTTCTGCAGAAATGCCTATTACTGTTTCTTTGATATCTAATCCATTACTGATCCTATGTGTCTAAAATTTTGTACTAAGTTAACCTCTCCTATTCCCGATCTAACACCATAGGTTTCATCAGAATTTGTTACCTCATTTGGGGTTTATGATCCTTTTCCCAAGGTGACCTGTTACAGGATTGTTCAGAATAGCGAAGTTGTACGGCATGCCACGTGTCACTGGTTCATCTTCTGAGTATGATATTCAGACCACCAAACATATAATCCGTTCCCTTTCTGTAAAATCTTTATAAATTCCATTTGGGCCTCTGTAGCCCAAGATATTGCAATTCTCCCCAGGTGTCCTGTTTAGGAATGAATTCTGGAAGAGGCTAGAACCCTAACTTGGAGGGATCATATCCCCCAAAATATAGCGAATCTGAGGCTGATTTTTGGATACATTGTTCATCAGGATTTTATTTTTGGCCCCTGCAATTTAAATCTTCTTAGACTTCGCCAACCTCAGAATATAGCGACTGTACCAAAACGTATCAGTTTTAATATTTAGGTTTTTTCCTAGCTTGAGGTCAAACTAGGGTTTGACTTTCCCGGAGTTGTACCCAACCAAATTTCTTGATCCAGGTCTCTAAAATTCGGTTTTGATGAGGATAAAAATACTATGCTAGTCTCACTCAAAAATTCCTCTTCTGTAGAAAGCCCTAATTTCCGCATAGAAAACTGAAAATGCTTGGAATCAAATTCTGCTTCGACAGAAAGATGCGCCCTTCAATGGAGAGTCAACCTAGCATATTTGTGCTAATGGATTGTGGAGAGAGACCCAAAAAGTAAGAATCCATAGCTTCTGTAGCTGCACAATGTCTTCTTCTCAGGTTAGCTCTGATTCCATGTTAGTTTTTCATTAGATAAGCTAGCATTATGATCTTAGGATCTTTTCACTAAGAGAATAACAAGCACAGCAATAAAAAATAATCACATCACAAGAGACAAGAGACACAAAGAGGTTTCCTTGGGGAAAACATAAAGGATAAAACCCCGCAACTTCCTCAAAGATAGAATCAGCACCAAAACAGTAAAAGCCCCAAAACAGTAAGATGCACTCCCGACAACAGTAGTCTTCTTCTTGTCTAGTCCCAGTGTATTTCCTTCCTCACTAATGCACCACACTTGAGTGAGTGAGTGATATGTTGCAAGTGATAAATAGAGAGGCTCTCACTCTCTATTTATATTCTTTCGTTCACTTGAATTTCACTCCATTATGTCGGCCTCACTTAACAATTACTTACTAGAGTCGACATCTCTAGGAGTGTTTAATAACCCTAGCGCCCCACCACTTGTGGGGAATTTGCCTCCTCCAACCAATAGGAGGGTAACACAATGGTGGGGACTATTGCCCCGACTTACAATGACTCACCTAGGGTCGAATTCACTAGGATAGTCTAATAACCCGAGGGCCCCATAACTGTGGGGACTTTAACCCTTGACCAATAGGAGGGTTATCAACAATGACTTGACATGACTTTCTCATTATAGAAACTTCCCGAAATAAACATCGGGTTACAATAAGAGATACAAGTGAATACATTCTGAAGTTAAAATTACATCAACAGAGGGAACCTCGAACTAGATAACACCAAGCTTCTCCCTGAAGTACTCAAACTTCACTCCGGCCAATGTCTTCATCAACACATCAGCTATCTGATCGTTCGTCACAAGATATCGGATCTTCACTACTCCCCTCTATACCATATCCCTGATACATAATCTCGATATGCTTCAACTTGTCATGGAACATTGGGTTCTCTAACAACTTCACACAACTCTGGTTGTCACAGTGTATGCAAGTAGCATCCAACTGGATATCAAATAAATCAGACAGTACCTTCTTGAGCCATACTACCTCACAACTAGCTGAACAAGCTGCGACTTACTCGACTTCAGCTATACTCAGTGCCACATAGGATTGATTCCTACTAAACCAAGAGATCACACCTGATCCCATACTGAAATAACATCCTTAAGTGCTCTTCCTATCGATGGCAGTGCTTGCCCAATCTGAGTCAACATAACCCTCCAAATTAATCTTTTGATTCGCATCATACTTGAGCCCATAGTAAACCATACCTCTCAGGTATGCCATAATATGATTTGTAGCAGTCAAGTGAACATGTCTTGGATCTATCAAGAACTGGCTCAAGGTGTTCATAACAAAGCAAATATCTATTTTGGTGTTTGTTAGGTACATCAAGGACCCAATCATCTGACAATACATCATGGAATCAACTATCTCTGATGAAGCATCACTCAATAGCTTCAGGTTCGATTCCATAGGTGTGGCCATAGCCTTGTAGTCCATCATCCCAAACCTCTTTAGGATCTCTACTACATACTTCTGTTGTTTGAGGAAAATCCCATCTGCACTCTACCACACCTCCATGCCTAGAAAGTAATGCATCATTCCTAAGTCCTTCATTTCAAACTTGGCAGCAAGCTTTCTCTTTGTATCAGCAATCAACCCATCCATACTTGTTACAAACACATCATCTACATAAAGTAGGAGCATCACTGGGTTGCCATCTTCAACCTTGTAGTAAAGGTTGGAATCTGCTTTACTCTTGTTAAAGCCCAAACTGGATAGAAAGATGTCAATTCTGCCATACCATGTCCTGGGTGCCTATTTCAAACCGTACAGGGCTTTCTTCAATCTGCAAACATGAGACTTCCTATCATGTGTCTCAAAACCAAGTGGTTGTTCCACATACACTTCATCTTCTACTACACCATTCAAGAAAGCAGTCTTGACATCCATCTAGTGTATATTCCATTTCATCACTACAGCCAGAGTAACTACTAATCTGATGGAAGTGTATCTAGCTATAGGTGCAAAGGTTTCTTCATAATCTATTCCTTCTTTCTGTGAGAAAGCATGAGCAAAAAATCTTGCTTTCTATTTCTCTCTGCTACCATCTACAACATGCTTGATCTTGTAGATCCATTTGGAAGTTACAACCGACTTCCCTTCTAGTCTTGGGACAACATCCCAAACATCATTCTCGATGATTGATTGATACTCTTCGATCATAGCATCCTTCGATTTTTTCCATTCTTTCGCTTCTTCATAATTGGAAAGTTCTTTATCGATGAAATCACATAGTAATGCTACATACCTGGAGCAGGATTTGATCCTCTTTATTTCTCTGTGATTCTCTTCTGGAGCTTCATATTTTTCCGCACCTTGGATAATTTCCTGTACCCAAGCAAGTTTCCTCTTGTGAGGATTCTTCTCTGGAGGTGGATCTACAGTTCTTTGTGGTTATTCAAATTCTTGATCTTCTTCTTGAGTTTATTCATTCATGGTTGTATAATGAATTTTGGGTGCTTCTATTTCTTCAGATTCTTCAGCAGGTTTCCTTCCAGATTTGTTGTAAGCTATGTCTTCATCAAATGTCACATACTTGATGATGTCAATCTTCTTGAATCCTAAGAAGGATATTCTGTAAGCCTTCAAGATTTTAGAGTATCCCACAAATATACCCTTCTTTCTTGAAGGATATAGTTTTGTTCTCTTCTCTTTTGTAATGTGTATGTACACAGGACAGTCAAATATTCTGAGATGGTTGGCTTCTGGTTTCTTGTCGTAGAATACTTCTTTAGGAGTCTTGTTCTCGAGTACTCTGTGTGGAGTACGGTTCTGTACATACACCACTGTTCTGGCAGATGTTTCCCAAAGATGCATAGGAATATCTTGATCATGAAGCATCGCTCTTACAACTTCCATGACAGTTTTGTTCTTCCATTCTGTAATCCCATTCTGTTGTGTATTATAAGGAGTGGACAACTCCCTCTTAATCCCTGAGTCTTTGCATAACTTTTTGAATTCATTTGATGTGAATTCTCCACCATTATCTAATCAAAAGGTCTTGATCTTCTTGTTTGTGTGATTCTCAATCAAGGCTTTGAATTCCTTAAACTTGTTGAATACTTCATCTTTTTTATTCATGAAGTAAATCCATGTCTTCCTAGAAAACTCATCGATAAAAGAAACATAGTATACATACCCGCTTAGTGAGCTTGATGACATAGGACTGCATACATTGTAGTGGATTATTTCCAATATTCCTTTTTCTTTGTTTTCACTACTTGGAAATGTCTTCTTTGTATTCTTTCCTTTCGCACATCCTTTACAGACCGCATCATGTTTTGCTTGAATTTCTGGAAGACCTTCAACAACTTTTCTTGGAATTGGTAGTGCCCTGTAATGCACATGTACAAGCCTTCTATGCCAAAGTTCATTTGGCTCTACTGTGTCATGGACCAAGGCTTATTCTGGATGGCCCTTCGATTTGCATAGACCTCCTTCTTGTTCCCTAATAACTACTGCATCATTAATAGTCTTTCCCTTTGGCCACATGATGACTTGGCCATCTATGAATTCCACCCTCATGCCTATTGAATCTAATGCAGATATGGAGAGAAGGTTCTTCTTGAGTCTTGGTAAAAACAATACATCTTGCATCTTCATAGACTTTCCAGAGTCTAGTTTATAAGAAGATTCCCCACTACCTTTTATTGGATATTGGTAGTCATCTCCAATATTCACCTTGTGAGGTGATTCATGTTCTGAAAGTTTCACGAAGGATTCTTTGAATCCTATCATATTCTTGGAAGCCCCACTATCTATAAGCCAATCATTGCTTCCATGTGTGATGTTTCCCATGAGAGCAGAAATCAAGACATATTCTTCATCACTTGAAGAGTCTTCACTTTCATATCTAGTTTTCTTCTTGGATGGTTCATCATACTCTGCAGCATGAGCATGATGTCTTCTCTTGTTTCCCTTTTTCTTATTTTGTCTTTTAGGACAATCTTTTGCAAAGTGTCCTACTTCATCACAAGTATAACATCTGCTTCTAGAGAAATATTTTCTAGAGTTAGTTTTAGAAAAATGCTTACCTCTGGAGTGATGAGAACTTCTTTTGGTTTTCTTGAAATCTACTATGAGAGATTAATCTTCACTTCCCATCTTTTCTTCTTTGGTTGCTATCCTAGCCTCTTCTTGAGAGCATTCTTTCCATAGTTTGCTGAACTTGACTAACTTCTTTCTGGCACATATCCCTTGAATAAAGGAGTCCCATGATCTAGGGAGACCATTCAAGGTGGTCATTACAATCTCAACATTTTCCACTTCTTCATCTACTGCTTCTAGTTGTTCCTTGATTTGAGAAACTCTTGTGAAGTAAGACTAGATGTTTTATGCATTCTAAATCATAACATTCTTCAGTTGGTTTCTCAGAGTCATCTTCTGGTTTATGTTCTTCCCTTCAAACAATTTGGTTAGGGTAGCAAACATGGATTTAGGTGTCTTGAGGGAGGACACATGTGGTATGAGGTGATCCTTGATAGATCAACAATGATTCAATTTGCCATAACCATCTTCTTCTTGTGTAAGGCCTTAGCCTCATCTCCCTCTGAAACTCAAGCCTCCTCGTTGATGTAAGAGTCCAACTCATTTTCTTCCAGGACAAAGCAGATCCTATACTTCCAGCCTTGGAAGTTATCAGCTCTCTCAAGCTTTTCATCAAGCTTGGTATGATGAGACATCTTAACTAAGAACCTCAAATGGAAATACAAAAGATTTAGATCTTACTAGGTCAAGATGTCAGACCTAGATTTGGAGTTGTAGTGCTAGTTTAGGAGCAGATTAGGATTTTGCTTTTTCAGAGTTTTGTCTGGCCAAATTCTTTGAATTTGATCCCTAACTTCGATTTTAGGGAGGAGATCAATCAAGGCCTTGTCTCACTGAAAAATTCCACTTCTGTGGAAATCCCTAATTTTCGGTAGCATTGTCAAGTCCAAAACTGAAAAACCTCAGAATTGGATTTTGCTTTGACAGAAAGATGCACCCTAAGAAGGAGAGTCATTCCAAATTTATTTTACTGAAAATCTGTGAAGAGAGATCCAAAAATTAGGAAGCCCTAGTTCCTGCATCTACACAGTGTCTTCTTCTCAGGTTAGCTCTAATACCATGTTAGATTCTTAACATTAAGCTAGCATAACATTAGGATCTTTAACTGAGAGAACAACAAGAACATCAATCAAACACAAGAGACAAGGAACACAGTGTTTTTCCTCGGGGAAACCATAAATGGAAAAAACCCCACAACTTCCTCAGAGATAGAATCAACACCAAAAGTAAAGCCCCAAAATAGTATGATGGTCTCCCGACAGCAGTAAACTCTTTCTTCCTTGCCCCAATGTCTTTCTCTTTCTCAGCTATGCACTACAAATGAGTGTGGATGAGTTGTATGCTAAATAGAGAGGCTAGCTCTCTATTTATACTAATTCTTGACATGACTAAAACCCTACTAGGGCTGACCTCTCTAGGAGAGTCTAATAACCTTAGTGCCCCAGAACTGCGAGGATTTTAACCCTTAGACAATAGGAGGTTTACCCACAATGACTTGACATGACTTGTTTACATTATAGATCTTCTCGATCGGAACATCGGAGCATGACATGACTCAAGTACATTACAAATACATCCCAGAATAACCATCGGGTTACAATACATAAGAAATAGAAGAGAATACATTATGAAGTTACATATACATCAACAGTTAAATCAAGAAATCCTTGATTTCTTGATTTAACCCTTTTTTAATTTACTGAGGTAATTTTTAATTCTTAACCTAGGAACTTTTAACTAGTTCTCAATTAGTCTTTCATAGATATTTCCACTATCTATAAATCCTTTAACAATAAATAGTAATTGGTGGAGCTTCTCTTCTTCCTTTATTAAATTATATAATTAATCATACTTAATTCTTTATACATACTATGTATAAAATACATAGTATTAAAATACTTCTTAGTATTTGTCTTTGGGCATCATGCGTCATGATCCCTAGACTTAACGACATTTCTTCATGAAGGTTAGGAAGAAAGATGGCTTAGGTATACTAGGCTAGGCAACTCTAAACATCCTTGCATGTTGGATTTCCCTCGTATAATGTGGTAGCTCTTCAATACTTTGATGAGAATACAAAAATTCAAAATTTCATTTAATCACTTATAAATAAGCATGCTGATGATCAATATTCTTCTCGAGCCATTTTCGCTCGGGATTTCATTAAATTCTTTTCAGTAACCCCTAGTGCTTACCAGATCCCATACTCAATGCCTATAGCAAGGAGTTACAACCATAGTACAATTCCAAAGCTTTCGCTCAACACTAAATGCTAGGATGTACTTATACGATACACGTAGGGATACAATGGCCAAAGATCCGATGCTTCAGAGCTTATGATCAACACCAACATGGAATTATCTAGAGCTTATGCCCAACATTTCCAATTATATTTTCATGTGTTCTAGAGCTTTATGCTCAACACAAATGTAAGTACTCATGTGCTCCAGAGCCTCTCACCCAGCACAAAACATCTCATCAATCATGTGCTTCAGGTTCCACGCCCAACACAAGCATTTCATCAATCATGTGCTTCAAGGTCCACGCCCCACAGAAAACATATATATACATATATATCATCAACAATTGGCTTAGGCCCAATATACCAAACAAATCATCATGTTCATATGTAGTGGGGTCTTCAACCCAAAAATAAAACATCAATATAATCATCATGATCAATAGGCCGATGCCTATAAATGGTAGGTCCAAAATTCGGGACATTACATAAGGCCTTGCTTAGCCCGAAGGCTTGGGAGACTAGAATATAGTCTTGATCCCACCTTGCAATTGTAATATTGTTTACCATAGTCATAAAGAGAAATGTATAATATAACATTAGAAAAGGATCTTGGTCCTATAACGCGAAGGGTGTATGGTAAGGTTTGATTATTGCACATTTTTATGGTGCTAAGCCATGGTTTGAAATGTTAATATAATGGTCGTTGGTTTATATGGTTGTATGTTTAAATGCCAATGGTTTCAATGTTATGTAATATGGGTTCTTACCATAGTTTTTAAATAATCACCCAATGCAATGATTTTAAGTCAGGATTACATGTGGTTGTGAGTTAATGAATCGTACCTATGTTGACTTGCGACTTAAAAGCGTTTTCCTCACTACGAGTGGACAGCACAACAAGGATTTCCAAACTGGCTTTGAGATCTTATTTCAAAGGTCCACTTGTATGGTTTTGCTCGGTAAGGTTTCAAATATTTTAATGTGTCATTGTTGGTATGAACCCTTTAGTTTTGGTTTGTTTGTTGTGTGGGAGAGAGTTGAGCTCTGCTCTCTTCATGGTGACCTTGTTGGGTTTTCTGGTGGAAACACTTGCCACAATTTTGATGGTATTAAGTTTGGTTTCTTTCCAAGGTTTTCCTGCATTTTCCATGGATTTCATGGCCGCTTGAAGCAGGATGTTTCGCTTCGAAAAGACTCAGCCACCAACTCTAGTTTCGATGGTGCCCTTCACGAGGTAATTTTTTTATTGTTTGTTAGTGGTAAGGTTTAATAGAAGGTTTACATTTTTTCACTACATAAACTGACACTACATTGTATTTTTGATGAAGGAAGAGCGAGATAAGGTTAACCTTTGGAGGAGCTAACCCCTGGCCCTCTTTGTAACTCATATAAGGTAATGCGCAAAAAACCTTTCTCTTATTTCTTTTTGCATCTCAAGGAATTTTACAAGCATTGTTAACAGTTTAAGTGGGTTTGTTGCATGTATCTCTTTACTAAGCGAAGGAGAAAAACATCATCTTCAACTTCATTGAGATAAGTTTTGTAATAGGCATCACCCGACTATGGGAACAAGGAAAAAAGGTTGTTGATTGGGTTCCCCCCATTAAGGAAAGATGCCTAAGAAATCCAACCAAAATAGGATTTTTTCTATTTGATTAGATTACATTAGTGAGGGCCACTCCCTAATATTACATTTTCCCATTATTAAACGCCCTTTATATTTAAATTGATAAACATGCTTTATAATACATAAAGTTTATAATGATGATGACACTTAGATTGAATGTCATCAGCAAGAACAAAAATAAATAGTAACATCCCCTTTATGAAATAAATCCACTTGAGATATTGTCTATGGAATATGTCTCCATATAATTCTTATTAATGTGCTCCCTCACTTGATTTGAGAGGCTAAAGGCCAAACAATAGATTGAAGAATAATAAAAATACATCACAATTAAAAGCCAAACAAAGCAATATATAAATGTATGTGGAAGAATAAAAAAATTACATCTCAAACTACATAGACAAAAGGATGGCAAACATGAGGGGCTATACTTCCTTTGGTGCAGTGAATTCTCATAGACTCAAAATTTTTGTCGTCAAGTCATCAAAATGAAATTATTTTATTGCATAGGTGTCATAATGATATTTCAAACGAAGTTGTCAAAATCAATTACATAGATGTCTTAATGCCACTTAAAATTTACAAAAATGAATATTTCAAGATGCAAAACCTTCTAATCCTCTTCCCTTACCAAAAAAACACCCTCTTAAAACTGAACACTCACTTAAAAATATGAATAAATAAGGCTAAAATTGTTTTTTTATATTAGAAATAGCATGTTTTAAACACACTCTAGTTGACACACATGGAACACATGTATTGAACCTTAATTAAAATTCCAAAACACTTGTTCTACAAACATGTCCGTGTATCATAATTCAAACCAATGCATTCATTAATTCCTTTTAAGGTCACACCCAGAGTGAGTATCATTTAAAATCAAAGTTACACTTTGGATGTTAAAACTATCAGAACATAATGCTAGATGTTAAAATTGTCATGCTGAAAATAATGCTCTCCACCAGATTTAATCCCATCGAGCAAAGTTATAAATAAAAAATGAAAATTACTATTTTTATTTTTTATTTTTTCTAATTGAGTTATCCACTCTAATATTATTTTTTCAAATTGAGTTATTCACTGTAATATTATTTTTATTTTTTGAGACTATACATTAATTAAATATTTCAAAACTTTATTATTAATTCATGCTAATTATATTGTTAACCATAAAAGAAATCATAAATTCAAATCTCAAATCACATCAAAAAGCTATTATAAGATACTTTAAAAAATATACATTAGAACCAGCTGAGTCCAATTGCCCATTCCCCTAGTAAACAGAATAAAAAATAATAATACCAATTATATTTACAACCAAAGCCGACACCACCATTGATATATTTAATGGAGTGCAGTAATAACCAGCACCGACACAACCATCGATTTATATATGGGCCAAAAATTTTCAATTATAAATATAAGCCAAAATGCCACTTCTCTCATACTTCTGTCATAGAGACAAAGACATTCATTTTTTTGGTAATAATATTGATATTAACACTCATTCCAGATTCAGTTGTGGTCTCTTTGCATTCTTCTAATATAGAAATGGATGTACAAGGACAACGATTCCTGGTTGAAGTTGAGGAGATTATGAGACATTTTCGAGAACTCAAGGAACGATGGCAAGCTCCGGATTATGATCCTTGGGAACCTGATTTTGATCCTGAACGCGGAATGGCCCGAGTATATGGGTTTGAGCTTAGGAGAAGACAATTTATGTATGACTGGAGACTGTTTCAGAGTGGAATCCTGGATCATGTTAATGTCCAGATACAACGGACGTTAGGCGAACTTGGGCAACCACCACCATGGAAACGACAATTGGAAATAGTGGAAGGAGAAGCAAACCTATTATTATATAAAGTGCACGAGATAATACAAATGTTTGGGGAACTTGAGGAACTATGGAACGCTGCTGATGTTGAACCCCAGCGCACAACAGCCCAAACTCTTTCGCTAAACGACAGGACGAGAGCCTTTATTAGAAAATGGGACATTATTAGAGAAACTATGGAGAAATTTATTACTGACTTGGACGATATTTCTGATTTGTTCGCAGCGCAAATCAATCTCGAGTTGCAACGGAAAAGAACAGAAATTACAGAACTTGGTTTGAGATGGCAGCAACAAGCGTTACAGATTGACCGTGGCGACATGATACGCATTCGTATTTCAAACGACCATATCAATGATAGCAATAGCTGCTCAATTTGCCTCGATGATTATGAATCGGGAGAAGCGGGGGCTCAACTCCACTGCGGTCACTTATACCACCAAGACTGCATTTCGAGGTGGTTGCCATCAAATAACAATTGCCCCATCTGTCGTGGAGTAGTTCCACGTACTTGACTTATTATTAATTTTAATGACTTAGAGGTAGTTTCTTTTTTATGATAAGCCGCTAAGAGTATTTGATTATTATAATTATTAATTTTTATTAATTTTTAATTTGTGAGTAAATGTTAGAGGTTTATGTTTTATTATATATTTAATAAAAAATGTTTATGTTTTACCATATATTTCTTCAATTTTTGTTTTAAATTAGCAAGTGTTTGAAATTTGAATGATTATTCTTTGATATGATAAGGAATGAAAACAACAAGTAAAGAAGCTATGAATTAATATTTTCAAAGCTCATTTTTAATGGGCATGTATTTTAATCTCAATTAGATTATTTTTTAATTAACATTTGTATACATGAAATTCTACACAACAGTTTGTCATTTTTCTTATTTATAAAATTCTATACCACTAACCAAAATAATGTTTCATCAACAAGGTTTACATCCATGTTTCAATCGATGGTTCTCTATTTATATGGATTTTTAGAGTTTTGTGATGTCTTGATGATTCGGGTACCTAATCATAGTAAGAGTTGGTTCTCAAAAACCATATCAAAGGAGATACAAATAACATCTAAGACTTGTTGCACATATAAAATGTGATTCACATTTCCATATGTTCATTGCTTTTCTTGAACACAATACATAAACTTTTTCCTTCTTTTATAGGCCATTTGATCTCACTAGCATTCGTAAAATGTATATTGCATTCACAACAACTTTTCTCCTCTTCTAGCAATGTCATCATTCCAACTTAAAATAACATTTTCTCTCAACACTTGGTTTTCTAAGGTGAACAATGTAATTCGTCATTGTATCTTATAGTACCACTATAACCAACCAATAGTTATTCACCTATGCAGCTTGCCTCCATCTTTCAATAAAAATGTGTGTTCTCCCTAGTTCATGTGTAGAACTATTATCTCAAACAACATACAAATTGGGAACCAATCATACATCTCTCTTGACATTGGTATAACACAACTTCATCGGGAACTTGTTATAGTGCAATACCAAAGGTTATTTTAACAGTAAAGATTAAGGCATTAGCCGTTTTATGGACATAGTTCCATTTACCAAGACAACTATGCACCCATCCACATTTATTTCCATCTCTCTAAGAAAATATTCTGGATATAGAATGTATCCAAGTTAATATTACATTCTATGCACTTGCCAATTTCACTGCATAACATAATATTCATGAAATAGACTTTTAACTGGGAAAATCTAGAGGGGACAAAGCAACATTCTTTTCTTCAACTACAACACATCATAGAATACTTGACAATGAATTTTAAATTTTAAATTATTTCTGTAAAAGTGTTGGAATATAATAAACCCACTCATAAAATAATTAATCATTATTTGATTAATTTCCTACTGACTAGCTTAGATACTTGGCATCCACTTGCACCTTAGAGTCAACACTTGCCATCTATATCCTAGGAATGATTTATTTCTGATTCTGGGTTGATCTTGACCACTTTATGGCCATCCATAATTGGTAACTGCGCTTTATAGCAGAATCTGCTTTATTCTGCTTTTTCTGCTTTATCCTATTTTTCTATGGCTAAGGTAAAGCTAGTCAACTAGGAAACTGACAACTTTTGTTTCCAACCCATCCTCCATTATTTTCTCTCCATATTCTAGGATTAGCAATTCTTTCCTTCACTCATCATCACTCACACATGCTATTGCTAATTCATGAGGTTCTTGGTAATTGGGAAAGTACTTCAGTCAACTATGGGGTTTATCATAATTAGTAAGCCCTCTTTATGAGCTATCTTGAATTGTCTTCATGCAACTCCTTTTTCCTTTATAAGGATGTATTACCTATGTAATAATATCAATTATCATTTATTGTTCATTCATTAATGTGTGTTCATTAATTCTTCTTCTTCTCTCCTTATGCTAATTCTCTACAATTCTATGTGAGGTTAATTGTGTGCCTAGATCCTTAGCCTATTTATGAAATTCCTTATGCCATCAAGTCTTTAGAATTTCTACATGGTATCAGAGCTAAGGCTCTCAAAGTTCAAGTTCTACATGGTATTAGAGCTGAGGATATCAAAGCTCTACATGCTATCAAATCTTTGAGAGTTCATTAATTAATCCTCCTTTTTCAGATTTGCGGGTTTATTTTGCAGGTTCAACTTTGAATGGATTCAAGAGTATCAATTCCTCTTCTTTCTCCATTCACAAGCTATTCATAGCGGAAACTGAAGATGATTTCATATCTAAAGAGACAAGGTCTCTATGAGATATCTATTGGAGCTGGTGAAGAGTCTTATGAAGAGCCAAGTGACAAGTTGAATGACTGTGATAGAGCAATTGGAGCTATTTGTCTAGCTATCTCTCCATGCATGCGCTACCTTATTGATTATGTTGATTACCCAAAGGATATCTGGACAACATTGGATAGAGTTTTGGGAAAGGACAATGAGGATCCTTCTAGCTATGTGGAGAGTGCCTCTAGCTCCTCAATGATTTCTCTCTCTCAAGATGTCTCGGCTTCTACAGTCTTTGATGAATTTGATCATGAAGAAGAAGTTTCTCATATAGTTCCTATTGCTACTACTCTCTTTGATTTGAATGCTTCCTCTTTCAATCAAGAAGAAAATATTGAAGAGCCATCTTTTTCTGTGTCTCTTGAAGTAAAAGATATTGATTAATCTTCTTATGATGTTGTTGATGAAAAAGAAGTGATTAATGGAACTTCTATTACTATTGATGATTCACTCTCACATTCAGTGTTCTCTATGTCTTCTATCATGGATTGTGAGATCCATATGCAAGACCTCTCATACTTTGTGCATGCCTCTCTTTTTGATTGTGCGCAAACCAGTGACTTCCAGGATGTTTGCTGAGCCAAATCAAGTCCTTATAGTGTTTTTCCACTTACCATACTTGATCCCATGTGCTTATGTAGCTCCTCTTTTGTTCTTGGCACTCATCCTCAGAGCATCCTTGAATATTTTGAACATCACTATCTTTCCTCGTCTCATACTTCTACCATAGAGGATTCTTTACCAGTATATTCCCATGAGTCTATTGTTGTGCTTATATGTCATCTCTTGGATTCTTTCAAAGCTAGATCAACCCATGGATCCCATGCATTCGAAATATTTGATCCCATTCCTTCTCTATGTTCCTACATGATCACTTGCACAGATCCTCTCTGTGTAAATGAAGATGGAGACATTATACATTCACTTGAATAGTTATTTCACCTATATGGAGCTCAATTCATATCTACTGGTTCGAAGTTCAAGTCATCTCATCATCTTGGAGCTGATTACAAGTCTCAATATCCTTCAGTATTTCCTTCACATCATTGGATTTTTGTTGTTTTACATGGTCCTAGTTTCCATCCTGCAGCTGTTTTTGATCCAGGTGAGCAGATTTATCTTCTTCCCAAGAAGAAGATTCCTCCAAACATCAGCATTTAGTTTGGAGCAGCAGCAACACTAGCAGTTCAACATTTTTTGGTATTGCTTTTCATGTCCTTTCTTGAGGGAGGATTTTCCCCTTGAGCCTTTTGCCTCTTTCCTCATTTCTTTGGACAAGATAAATTGTAAAAGGGTGACCACAGCTTTATTGCTGGGCCCTATAGGCATATATATTTCTGATTAGTTCAGGGATATCATCATAAAATCAAGCTTAAATGGGGGTGTTGGAATATAATAAACCCACTCATAAAATAATTAATAATTATTTGATTAATTTCCTACCCACTAGCTTAGATAGTTGGCATCCACTTGCACCTTAGAGTCAACACTTGCCATCTATATCCTAGGAATAATTTATTTCTGATTCTGGGTTGATCTTGACCACTTTATGGCCATCTAGAATTGGTAACTGTGCTTTACAGTAGAATCTGCTTTATTCTATTTTTTCTGCTTTATCCTGCTTTTCTATGGATAAGGTAAAGCTAGTCAACTAGGAAACTGACAGCTTTTGTTTCCAACCCATCCTCCATTATTTTCTCTCCATATTCTAGGATTAGCAAGTCTTTCCTTCACTCATCATCACTCATACATGCTATTGCTAATTCGTCAGGTGCTTGGTAGATTGGGAAAGTGCTTTAGTCAACTATGGGGTTTATCTCAATTAGTAAGCCTGCTTTATGAGCTAGCTTGAGTTGTCTTCATGCAACTCATTTTTCCTTTATAAGGATGTATTACCTATGTAATAATATCAATTATCATTTATTGATCATTCATTAATGTGTGTTCATTAATTCTTCTTCTTCTCTCCTTATGCTAATTCTCTACAATTATATGTGAGGTTAATTGTGTGCCTAGATCCTTAGCCTGTTTATGAAATTCCTTATGCCATCGAGGCTTTAGAATTTCTAAAACAAGGCTACAATAAATTAGAATTTCTAAAACAAGGCTACAATAAATAAACAAAATATAATGAAACACATGACCACCATGGACTTTTTACTTGTTTATTTGGATTAATGCACTTGATTGATGTTTCTTCCTACATCTTCAACATATTGACTTAGTCTTTTCCTCAAATATTCCATGATTCCCTTATCATTTGTTGGAGTTGTGAATTCTTACTAAATAACATCACTACCATAATAAGGTCATGTATCTTATAGCTTTATGTTTTACTATATATGTAATAAAAAAAATGTTTATGTTTTACCATATATTTACTCCAATTTTTGTTTTAAATGTAAAAAAATATAATAAAAACTATAAAATAATGTTAGTGTTCCAATCATGTGGCACATTTCTTTTTTTTAATAGTTGTATTGAAAATATAGTTGAACTTTGATGAAAGATTTTCTAAATATAACTTTTATAGTTATACTATTTTAAATTAGCAAGTGTTTGAGATTTTAATGATTATTCGTTCATATCACAAGGAATAAAAAAACAAGTAAAGTAGGTATGAATTAATATATACAAAGCTTATTTTTTATGGGCTTTTATTTTAATCTTAATTAGATTAATTTTGAATTAACATTTGTATACATAAAATTATACACCACAATTTGTCATTTTTCTTATGTATAAAATTATATACCACTAAGTGATGGTAATAACTCCCGATTCTATATTCATTTCCAATGCAAATGCCTGTATTTATACAAAGTACATGGCGGTTGGGTTTCACCTTCCGCTCAGCTTGTTTGGATTCCTATCTAATCAAATTCCTATTAATTATTTATTTACAATAATCCCGAAGGATTATTCTAACAATCCCCCTCTTAATCCGAAGGGGTGTTCGTAAGTCCGAGCATGTTTCTGAATCTTTCAAACTTTTCTCGTCCAAGCGCTTTGGTGAAGATATCTGCAACTTGATCATTTGTGGAACAATGTCGAAGATGGACTGTCTTGGCCTCTACATGATGTCGAATCAAATGATACTTTGTGTTGATGTGTTTGGTTCGATCATGGAATCTAGGATTCTTTGCCAGCTTGATTGCAGAAGTATTGTCGACCAACAATGGAGTGGATTTCTCTTGTTTTTCTTGCAAATCTTCAAGTATCTTCCTGAGCCATACTATTTATTTTGTTGCTTCAGCTGCATCCACATATTCTGTTTCTGTTGTTGAATCTGCTAGAACTGACCGTTTGCGAGATCTCCATGAAACAGCTGCTGATCCAAGACTCATAGTTTATCCAGAAGTTGATACTCCCGTCTCCTTATCGCCATCAAAGTCTGAGTCTGAGTACCCAATAAGTTTGAAGTCATCCACTTTATATTACTTGAGTCCCACGTCTTGAGTCCCCTTCAAGTA
>LPNX010771062.1:229493-248068 GCA_001517045.1 Pseudotsuga menziesii
AGGCTAGGAAACTCTAAGCATAATCACATGTTAGATTCCCTCATATAACATGGTAGCTATTTAGTACTTGATGAGATACAGAAATTGAATTTTTCATTTAATCACTTATAAATAAGTCAGATGAGATCAATATTTTCCTCAAGCCATTTTCACTCGCAATCATTAATTATTTTTGTTAGATTTTTATCATTTGAGCTGGCATTATCTTACGATCTTATCTGAGAGAATAAGATGTACAGCAATAAACACAAGAGACAAGAGACACAATTAATTTTCCTCGGGGAAACCATAAAGGAGAAAACCCCACAACTTCCTCAAAGATGATCTCGTAAAAGATGATCTCCACAGCTTGTTCTCTCTCTCATACTTGAGAGAGTTTCTCCTGTCTCACTCATGCACCCCAGTGAGTGAGTGAGTGTGTGATAAATAGAGAGGCTCACTCTCTATTTATATTATTTCGTTCACTTGATTCCCACTTCAACATGTCCGCCACACTTAACAATTACTTACTAGGGCCAACATCTCTAAGAGAGTCTAATAACCCTAGTGGCCCAAAACTTGTGGGGACTTTTCCCGTCCGATCAACAAGGAGGATTAACCTTAACACAATGGTCGGGACTATTGCTTTGACTTACAATAACTCACCTAGGGTCGACTTCTCTAGGATAATCTAATAACCCTAGGGACCCACAACTGCGGGGACTTTAACCCTTTATTAAACAAGCGGGTCTCATACACCAAATTGGTTTCTAGGAAGTAGACAATACGAGTGTTCATTCATCTCATTCATGTTGAACTGTACTTTTAATAATTATATTTCTATTACTTGTAAGGTCACTTTAGAGGTGGTTCCCTTGTCCCACAAACAAGGGTGTCACATACATCAAATTGGTGTATGGATTGGTTGTTACCTTAAAAATATATTATTATTATTATTATTATTATACATACTACCTAGTATTTTAAAAAAATTAAATAACAACAACAACATTAATAGTAATTCATTCATCTTTTTATGCTTTCGTCCACATGTGTGTGTATGTGTATGTACATACATACATACATGTATATAGTAATCCACAAATGAAGTTAGTATATAGAATCTCATTTTGAAACAAGGGAACTCCACCTCTTCCTAATTTAAACAAATGAGTGTCTTAAAGTTGCATGAATGAATCTATAACATTCATAAGTGATCTTACCCCGTTACCATCCAATCATGTAACAATGTGTCAATGGTTCAAATTAAAACCCATGATTTAGAATTTTAATCATGTATCATTAATGTAGTGTCTCACCTGTTACAACTCAACCATGTATTGATGCACAAACATTGTTGATTAAAATTTTGGGAGTAACGAGATATGATTTTCTTAGTGTTAACTAATCCTCCATTTGACTACATAGTATTTTTGTCCTTTTTACTAGCTTAGGAGCTCCTCATCACTTCACTAGTGCATGGTGGACTAGGGGCCACCTATAACTCATTGCACCTATCTGCTAGAGTTTCGGAGCACCTCGGGTCAAACCCCATAATTTAGGAACCCACTCTTAGTTCCACTAGTAATATCCAATATTTGAATCTAGTAGGTATCTAGTTATTTTTAGTTATGCTCTTATTCCCATAATTTATATCACTCTCAGTCATCCTAGCGCAAGTTTGCAAGATATAAGGGAGGTAGAGCACCTTTCCTCACCTACCTTCAACAGTTAACTAGTTTTGAAATGTTTTAGTGATCCAAAGTTTGGTTAGTTAGCTCTATTAATGATTTTCCCACACTGAGTTATATCCAGAGTCAGTCCATGTTTGTATATTTGAATCCTATATTAGGTATTCAAATTATCCTATTTGTAACACCATTGTTAAATGCATACAATATACTGATTAAGAATATTATTTTTCCAATTATTGGTCTCATGTATGTTTAATTTTCCATGAATTATTGATCAGTTTTTACTGAATTCTTCTTTATTTTCTCATTGAATTCATCCAGGCCTAAAGATCCTATGATTCATTAAAACCAACATGGTGTGAGAGTGGGTATTCAAGTCATTTTCAAACCTCAGAAACATTCATTGATCCACCAAAAGGAATTGGGTTCCACATAAATCCTCGTACTCTTTCCTTGGTCCCTCTAGATTCTCGTTATGCATGGTGGACCCATAAAACATGCAAATGTTGAAGTTGATATCGTTTGAATTTCTTTGATAGACAATCGAAGTGTTTTGTAGTATTTTTGCAGGTAAATTCAAATATTTATTAAAGAATTAAATTTTATTAAAGCTATGAAATGGAGAATTCAGCAACTCTGATTCCCACACCTTTCAATTACGTTGATTGGAGGGAATATATGTAGATTATCTTCGAAAAAAACGGTCTCTATATGGTCACCATGGGTAGAGAATTTGAAACCTAAAAGTACCTTGAAAACTAAAACCATATAAATAAGCTCGATGAAGCTGTTGACTTCATGTGCATCCATATCTCTAGGAAGATAATTTTCCATCTTGATAGACTTAAAACTATGAAAGAAGTATGGTATAAGCTTGACTCCTTGTTTGGAAAGAAGGATTAGCTCAGAGGCCATATTTTGGAGAATGAGCTACTAGCACTACAATCCAGTAACTTTGAAACTATACATGAATTTTTCTCAAGATTCAAATCATTGGTCGTGCAATGCAATAAGTGTAGGATTGAGAAGAAGGATGATTAATTGGTGCTATCCATTCTGAGAAAACTTGGCCCAAAAATATTAGTGTTTCTATCTACCTTTCATCCTGGGAGACTAAATAATCCTAATTGGTGAAATCCATGCCTTGATTCCTTCTCAGAGTATGTAATACAAGAATGATACAAGATGATATAGATGGGACCTCTCAAATCCCCTCCAAATGAAGTTCTCTTAGATGGTGAGACAATGAATGCACAAGAAATGAGTAATCAAAAAGGAAAAGAAAAAAGGAGCACTGAATTCTAGCATAAGGAAGAGATTTCATCGAGTATATGAAGCCTCTATCTCTAAGATGAAAAAACGTTGGTGGTTTGACAAGGCAATGTGCTCCTACTATAAGAAAGGAAACCATACAGAGAAATAGTATATGAAGAATACCATAGATCTAATGTCAAAACCCCTTGAGAAACACAATATTTACCTCCATGAAGGACCAAGGAAGGTTGGCTATGGAGACAAGGCTGAAAATCTTGATGAGAGATTCCATCCATTGAAGGCTAGTTTTTCAAAATCACATGCCTCCCTTACTGATTCAGGAGCCTCCAATCACATGGTTGAATCCAAAGAATTATTATCTTCATTACAACTTACTGATGGTCCAATTGTTCACATGTGAGATGACACTAAAATTTGAGCGGAAGGAAAGGATTCAATCAATTTAGAGCATGGAGTGTTCAAGAATGTACTCTATGTTCCCTCCTTAGATACAAAGTTTTTGTTTGTATACTAGATGTCACATATTGGCTCACCAAAGCTAGTGGTATTTTGTCTTGACTGAGTGGAGATATCAAATATCCAAATTGGGAAGCTTATAGTGAAAGGTGTTGCAAACCATGAATCCAAGAAATATGAATTCTCACACTTTTTGCAATACTAAAAAATGAGTGCCATCTCTGGTACCACTTGAAAGGGAAGGTAGATTTATCCTACCTAAGGCTTTTGCATATGATAACGTTTCCATTAAAGTGTCAGATTCAAAATCAGAAGCACAATACTATGTTGAATCACTTTATGTAATTGAAGATAAAGTTCAATCATATCCAGATCTAGATCCAGTCTAATCCCAATCCTATGCCTAAATGGGCTCAATGGTTATTGAGGAAGCTCGGAACATGACTAGAGAGTCATCTCAGATGAGGAGAACATGATCTTAGTTACAAAAAGAGAGGCTTGCGATATGCCAAGTAAATTCATTTCTTCCATAGAGGTGCTACAAACTCGCAGAGAGATGCTACATGATCGTAAGGTATGATCAACAATTTTGCTCACTGAAGAACAAATTGGATCATGTCACTTTTCCTACAGAAAGAAGAGACAAATGAAACATTTATTCTCCTATCTTCCATGAGAGTGAAAGAACGTGGAGAGGTTCACATGCACAGTACTAGGAAACTAGTGCACACAAGAACCATCACACTGCATTACTGCTCCACAGAGATGCATATTGCAAAGGGGACTAATTTAAGATTGCATGCACATGTTAAGAGGGAAAGCAAATATATGGTTAGACGGTTGTCCATAAGAAAAGTATCCTTCATGGAGGTAACTTACTTTATTGTTGAATATTTTATGTGATTATGCTTTACTGGATCTCGGAGTCTTGTTTTTTGTCTTTCTATTGGGAAAATTCAGTAAGAGAGTCACTCACTAAGAGAGTCACTCACTCTTTCATGTATTAATTTATTTACAAATATCCCATCTCATGATCGTATTCTTTTTCTTTCCAAAGAGAATCGGAGTATGTTTTTTGCAATTTTCCTTTTTAAGAGAAACCCTTTAATTTAATCCATTTCCATAGCCACTAAGCCTTGGGGTTTTGTTGCTACAATCTTTCTCTATCATGATCAAAATAAGCCGATAGGCATTAACCATTCTCATTGCAATGCTATTTTTTTCAATTTAGTGGAGAAATCTCCTTTTTATTTTTATTTTAAGAGAGGGGATCCAATTCCCTATCATTGTTATTTATTCTCTTGCATTGCAGGAGAGGGGCCATCCCGCGTGATAACTATATTAGACTTCTATCATAAATGAGGAGCCGAAACTTTTGTTTTACTTAAACATTGTTAATTTTGATGAGTGGGGATTGGTAAAGGGCATGCTATCTTCTATGGATGGATGGTTAATCCTGTAAAACTGTGTGATTAATGTTTTTCGTAGGATTGAAATCCGACAGTATATTGCAGAAAATCAAACCCTTTGTTGCCAATCTTTTCGTTTTCCTTCTTCCTATAAAAATATATAACAATCTACAAATCTGTCAAAGGAACCATTACTATTGCATGAAAGCGTTCTATTTTTTTATGCATAGATATTACTTCAATCTTATGTATGCTGTGGAAAATAAAACAACTCTACAAAGTTGAGAATTCTCCTTCTATTGTTTCGTAGAAGACTCTAGGTAACGAAATATATGAATTGTGTTAGGTGGGAAGAAAATGGTTACAATGGAGAATTTTTTCCATTACAAATCAAGCTATAAGTCAATATGAAAACTGTGGTTTTTAGTGGAATGCATTCTATTGTAAAAGAAAACAATGAAGAAGGAGAAGCCCAATGGCTAAATTGAAATCCTTCTCATTATTAAGAACACCTTAAATAGGAGGAAACCTCATATTTTGAGACGGAACGTTCCAGAGGAGGAAGGCGTGAGGGTTTGTAGAGAAGCATGGAGGATTGGCTCAAGGCACGTGGCTCCAGATGGCATTGGGCTGCAGGCTCTGCCCGGCAACTTGGCCTTATGCAGGGTGCCATGGCGGCATTAGGGCAGGGAACGCCCTGGTAGAGGATGGCAAGGGGGGCGGGGGTCAACCTGTTCCTAGGAAAGTCAAACAATCGAGTATGGGGGGCTGCTTCCCATGAACGGCTTCCATACCCGTGATTTAGATTAGATCCGAGGAAGTCAGGGAAAAGATCGGGACTTGGAAGGAAAAGGCACTAATAGGGAAATTTGTGGGGATTTGGCCGAAGGAAAAAGACCTGTTCAAGTGGATCAACGGGGTGTGGAAACCTAAAGGCCACTATGATTTATAGTTTGGATTAAAGGGTTTCTTCACCATTATCCTCTTTAACCAAGAAGATAGGGATATAATTTTGGAGGGGGGTTCATATTTCTTCTTCTCAGTGGGCCTTTTCTTGCGGCCATGGAAGGAGCGTTTTAACCCAGAAACGGAAGACATGACAGTTTCCCCAGTCTGGATTCGCCTCTTCTCTCTCCCAGGTGAATACTGGGACTTGGAGACCTTGCGGGATATTGGAAACAGTCTGGGAGAATTCATAAAGGTTGCAGAACAAACAAGGATCCAAAGACACACGACCTTTTCTAGGATCTGCGTTTACATGGATCTATCTAGAGAGCTTCCTGAAGCAATCAGTCTAAACTGGGAAGATGAAGAATGGATTCAGACCATTGATTATGAACAGCTCCCCTTTAGATGCCTGCTCTGTCATGAATATGGTCATTTGGGAAGGAATTGTCCCAGAGATAGCCTTAAGCATGATCAGGCAGCCCCTACGCCTCCCAAAGCCGTGGTTGATGACGGGTTCACCCAGGTTAAGAACAAACGTCACGGCAAGGGAGGGGGAAAAACCCTGGCGCGAATGGACACTTTGTCCCATAAGAAATCTCGAGGGAACTCCTTCGAAGCACTAGTATCCCTAGAAGAGGGTGAAGAGATGCAGGCAATGTCAATCACTGATGACCATCATGAAGCCCCTTCCAAATCACCAGTTACTAAGGAATCCCAACAGATGGAAGGAGTGGAGGAGGATGAAGGGGAAGATATGGATCTAGGCGAGCTAGACCTAGATGCCATAGAGGAAGAATGCAGAAAAAAGGGACAAGGGTATGTCATGCGACGTCAACTCGGAACTTCTTCAGGAGGCCATTATTCGAACAGGCGCAATGGAAAGTTTGGGGATCGACCTAGATGCCCAGAAGGGCAGCAACAGGAAGTCCCCCAAGGAGGAACTGTGATGTGGAAGGAAGACAAACAAGCAATGAATAGTAGCGGTGGGTGTGCGTCTGCTCGAATCTGGACAGTACCCTACGATCTAGGAGGCCTTCTCTGAAGCTAAAAATGTTTGTCAATGAAGCTCATTTCTTGGAATATCAGGGGGTGTAGTAACCCTAGGAAGTGGAAAGCAATAAACCGCAACCTTAAGCAAGAATCCCCGGACATTTTGTTTCTCCAAGAAACCAAATGCAGTTTTGGGGGCCTAGCGAATATCAAGGACAAGATTTGGAAAGGAATTCAGGTGATGGCCATAGATGTAGAAGGACAATCAGATGGTATTGCTATTCTATGGCAGCCACGATTGATGGAATTCTTTAACTAACGGGCCAATAATTTTTCACTTATGGCAGACTTTTACTTTCTAGATTCGGGAGTCCAGGGAATGACAGGAAACATCTATGGACCCAGCTATTTCCACAAGAAACTCTCTTTTATGGGTTTCCTCAACTAGCTCCAGGAGCAAGCGGAGCAAGGCCCATGGGTGCTTGGGGGCGATTTAAATCTGATCGCAAATCTTGGAGAGAATAAAGTTGGAAGAAGAGCCCTTGACAAATTCCAGGAAGCATTCAACGAATTTCTTGCTCGGGGCTCGCTGGTTGACATGGAAACGGGAAGTGGCTGGTTCACGTGGAACAAAAAGTGCAGAGGGGAGTACCTAGTTACCTTTCGTCTGGATCATTTTTTGGTATCAGAAAACGTCATGCACAGTACAAAGGAAATTATGGCTGATGTCCTCCCGAAAAATGGCTCAGACCACTGACCCATTAGCCTCTCTTGGGATTGGACTAGCTCCCTTAGGGGGAAACCCTTTCGGTTTGAAAGTTTCTGGATAGAACACAAGGACTTCAAGAACCTGGTAAGTCAATGGTGGTAGGAATTGGTCCCCCCCGAAGGAATCATAATGTTTCGATTTCAGCAGAAACTTAAGGCCCTGAAAGCGAAGATCTCCACGTGGAACCGAGACGAATTTGGAAACATTTTTTAGGACAAAAAACATCTGTTGCTGGATCTGGACCTCATCAACAGAAAGGGTATGGAAATTGTATGGAACGAGGATATGAAAAAAACAGAAAAGGAGCTTATGGGGTAGTTGGAAGCCAGGGAAAAACAAGAGTTGTTATATTGGCAACAGAAGGCGAGAGTTAAATGGCTGAAGGAGGGTGAAAGAAACACTAAATTCTTTGATAACTCGATGATCCAGAACAGGAGCAGTTCTAGAATCCAGAGGCTTAAAACTAGAGCTGGAAATAGAGTGGACACTAGGAGGGAGATAGAAGCGGAGCTCACCCAACACTTCTCGGAGATTCTCAGGGAATATGGGGGAGATAGAAGTAGGGACATCGAGCAAATCACTAGGTTAATTCCTAGATTGGTCACTGGAGAAAAGTATGAAATGCTAAATAATCCCATTGGGATGTAAGAAGTGGAGGAAGCAGTCAACCAGATGGATCTGGGAAAGGCTCCTCGACCAGACGGCTTCACATCCAACTTCTTCCATTTCTTCTGGGATCTTGTTAAGGAGGATGTGCTAGATATTGTGGAGGAATCCAGAATCAAAAAAGGGGTTCTCAAAGCATTCAATGCTACCTTTCTCACCCTCATCCCGAAAGAGGTGGGAGTGGATTCCCCCGACAAATTTAGACCGATTGCATTATGCAATGTCATATACAAGATCATCTCCAAGTTCATTGCCAACAGACTCAAACCCCTCCTCCCGATGCTTATAAGCCCTAAAAAATCGGTTTTTGTGGAAGGTAGGCAAATCTTTGATGGGGTTATTCTTGTGCATGAAGTGTTGCACTCGCTCAAAAGCTCTCGATCCCCTAGGATGATGATTAAGATTGATATTGCAAAATCTTACAAGAAGCTCAACTAGGAATTCATGGAGAAGATGTTAGGAGCCTACGGCTTCTCCCCCGACTGGGTTGAGTGGGTTTATGGGCCTATTTTCCTCGCCTTTATTTAATATCCTCCTTAAGGGATCCCCAACTTCCTCCTTTCAGCCTACTCAGGGCATTCGCCAAGGGGACCCTATGTCCCCCTTTCTGTTCATCCTCATGGCGGAGGGCCTGAGTCACCTCATTGTGGCCCAGGTTGAACGTGGGGCAATTCGAGGAGTGAAATCTCATGAGGGGGTGCCCCCTCAGATGCACCAACAATTTGTGGATGACACTATGCTCATGGGGCACCCTTCAGTCCAAGAAGCCCGAAGCTTCAAAAAAATACTATACCTTTTTGCTCAGGCCTCAAGCTTGGCGGTTAATCCTAATAAATATCAGGTGTTCTTTGTCAATACCCCTTCGGCCACTCAGAGGAATATCCTAAGAATCCTGGGCTGATATAGAGGAGACTTCCCGTCTAAGTATCTTGGTATTCCCCTGGGGATTGGAAGGCTGAAAACATCAGAATGGTAGGAACTCTTGGATAGACTAAAGCAGAGATTATCTAGCTGGGTGCTCCGCACCCTTAACATTCCTAGCTGGATGATCTTGGTCAAGTCCATCTTACAAGCGATGCCAACTTACCTTTTTTCGATCTTAGCCGCACCAAAGGCTATCCTTTAGCAAATTCGAAACATCCAACGTAATTTCCTTTGGGGATCGAGTGGGGAAAAGGCAAAATTTTCTTTGTTAAGCTGGGAGGATGTCTGCAAACCTAAGGAACAGGGGGGGTTGGGCCTTAGGGACCCTGAAATTATGTCAGAGATCCTGGGGGCCAAGATTTGGTGGAGGTGGGTCAATCATTCATCGAAACCCTGGGCAAGACCATGGGGCAAAAAATATGCCGAGGACAAACCCAGACATCTCCTGATTCACTTCAACAAAGCCCCTAGTGGATCCTCCATCTGGATAAAAGCCTTGGCTGGAAAATCAATTATCCAAGAGCATAGTTTCTGGGAGATCAGGGATGGCTGTAGGGAAAAGTTCTCGAAAGATTCTTGGAACCAGTTCCCCATCCTCGGAAGAGACCCCCGTGGGGTCTTTTCAAACAGTAGGAGATCGAGAGGGGTAGGGTTCTGGTGAACCAAACGTGGGGTCCGAGATTCCAAATGGACTATCACCGGTGGAAATTTCCTGAGAAAACTTATCTTATGAGTGAGGATGACTGGGAAGCTTTCCAGGAGGAATTGAATAAACGCTTTATCAAAGCTCAAGAGGGCCCTGATATCTTATGGTGGGGATATTCTTCAAAAGGATCCTTCAGTGTCAAGGAGGCCTACAGCATCAGGATGTCGAGGAACGTGGCGATGGATGACATCTCGGGAAAAATTTGGGCTGTCAACTTGTGGCCCAAGGTGGCCCTCTTTGTTTGGCTTATAGTCAGAGGAAGGATCCTCACTCGTGACAACCTACGAAAGAGGGGATTATTGGCCCGTCTCAGTGCTGTATGTGTCATCAAGCGGAGGAAACGATGGGCCACTTGTTGGAAAACTACCCCTTTGCGGCTACAATTTGGGACAAGGGGGCAATGAAGTTTAGACAGAGTGACAGGATACGGGGCCAAACCCCCCAGACTATAAGAGAATGGTGTCCTCGAGCCTTCAAAAACCCCATCATTAGAGCCATCTAGGATGCTTTTCCAGGCATGACAATGTGGTGTGTTTGGAAGGAGCAGAATGCTAGGATCTTCCGCAGCCAATGAAAAAATATGGAGGCGGTCTGGAACATGGTGCAAGACAACTTGTTATCTTCTATTAGATGTATGCAATGACACGAATAGGATAAGATTTTCCCAAGGGAAGAAATCCATATTGCTGAGAATTGGGGGTTGAATAGGCCTATGATTGATGCTCTACGCTATCGGGACAAACTGTGCATCCCCTCTAGCCCAGCAATGTGGTCAACCCCCCCCCCCCCTTAGTGTTTTTAAATTGAATTTCGNGAAACCTAGGTCAGGCTGGCTTCAGTGGTCTCTACCGAGACCATGAAGGCCGGATCAAGAGGTGTTCATGGGAGCTATAGGAAAGGACATAAACAATTTAGCAGAGCTTGAAGGCCTCATTCAAGGATCGGAAGTTCTGATCAGTGGGGGGTTCCTCTCGCCGATAATAGAAGGTGATTCCAACACCCTCATCACAGTGGCTAAACATCTTCTGAATGGTCAAACAACGGAGAAGATCTCTCCTAGCTGGTGCCTAGCATAAAGACTAGAGCGCCTGCATGTCCTTCTTCTCTTGCACCCGCCATCTCTTTTCACCACGTAAGAAGGGAAGCAAATAAGGTTGCTAACTGTTTGGCGAATGTTGGTGTGGAGTGTGGAGTCGACTTTTGATGTGACAGGCTTGACTATTACAAAGAGGAGGATTGGGCCCAGCAATGCAGCCAGCTGGCCACTAGGGATCTCTTCGTGACCACACAGTTGGATGATCAGATGGAAGGGAGGACAAATGGAGAAAGATGGCGTGAGCACGCCCAAATGCGGCCAAGCTAATGCAGATGGGGACGGTTGGAATTAAAGTTCACAGGTGCTGGAGCTGGTCCTTCTTCATTATTTCGTTACTCACCGTCAGCTCTACCATGCTTTGCTCTGAGCGTGACGATCATCAACTGGACAGGGTTCATTATCGCCGCAGGATGGAGGCTTTCGATCTCATGATGGGAATGATGCAGGAAATGGTCAAGGACAGAAAGGGTCCCATGAGTGTCCACCTATTATATTTCGGTGATTTTGAGATCTTCCATGATGAGTTAAGCCCTAGAACGAGCAGGACTGCGTATTTGCCTTTTGTCTTATGCCGTGTTGTTGAGCTCAGTCCTTTTAAGGGGCTCCATCTTTACTTCCCACGACCCGTCTTGTCCTTGCAATCTCATCCAATGGCCCCCAAGCGACAGTTTAGAGGGGAGGCAGGCTTGAGGGGGGCCTCTGGAGTATCGCTGGTTAAGGGGAACTCTGTCAAGCACCAGACGGGCCAAGCAACCCGCACGCAACTCCAAGCTCAGGAGGAGGCAGACCGCTATAAGGAACATCTTCTGCTTAGTATTAGGCTCGAAGTTGAGAGAGTGGTCAGGGGGCTCTGGGCAGAGGCGAAAGCTATGCCCAGGGAGAACCTTCATGCGGAAGTAGCTGATTGGGTCTTGGACTCGGGTAACACTGTCGGTCGCACCTCAGCATAGGACCGTATGCCCATGATGTACTGGGTCACAGTTCGTTTGGTTGGGCACTTAGTTGCGCTGCAGGAGGCAAAGCGGGTTGGAGATCTGGAACTAGTCCCATTTTGGAAGGAGCACAACGGAGAATTCCATACCATGCACCATAAATTTGACGTCCTCACAGCTCGCTTGGGCTTCCCGTTCCACCCGGTGGATCGCTAAGCCTTCGAGACATCTAGACCTCGAGAGTGGATCATTCGAAGTGGTAAGGAGGACTAAGGTGGACTGGAGGAGGCTCGAAATTCGGCTGGCCCCATGTATTCTTTGTCAGTGCTTGTGTTGGGCTCGCAGCAACCTGTTGCCGGAAGCCCATCTACTGCAATTCCTCGCTGGAGCTCCCTCCCATCTGGTCGGATATGAATCCTCTTACCAGTCAGTGTTTTTTCTTGGTTTTCTTTGTTGTTAATATATTTTTGATGCTTCTCAGTATTGATAGGAATAGCTCGTATGTTATTATGCACTATGTTCTCAACTAGAGTTTGGGTGGCGATAGGTCCCTTAAGTCACCATTTTTGATGTAGGTGGGAAAGCAATGTAATAGGATCAGGACCCATTGTAGAAATGAAGATGTCAGGGGGGGCAGGAGGCTGTTGGAATACTCTGTATTTTTTTGGCAAATCCGTTCAGATCGAGTCCCGGCTAGGTTCCCACTGGCTGGGACTAAGGCTCCCCTATTTTTGGGCCGGCTCTAGTTGTTTTCTGCTATGTAATATGGTTTCTGTATAGTAATATATGTTTTATTTACAAAAAAAAAATAAAAAAAATAAGAACACCTTAAATAGGAAATACAAATGACAATAATATGGGTGAAACCATATGTGAGTAAATACCATGGATGACCTAACTCACTAACTAACCACAGGTGGAATTACATTCTTCAACACACCCTCTTAATCTCAACCGGCAGTACATCTTCAGCACTTTCTGTGCCTAAGCGCTCTCTCTGATATACAAATGCAGACGTTCCCAATGGTTTGGTGAACATGTCAATTTCTCTTTAGAGCCACAAAACAGTAAATAAATTTTTCCACCATTGACTAGCTCATGAATGAAATGATAACAAGTGTCAATGTGTTTGTTTTTTCTATGAAATACATTATGTTTAGACAACTGTATTGCAGAAAATATTATCACAAAAAAAAAAATTGGGATCTTTTGCACTGTGTCCCATATCCTTTAACAATCTTCTTAGCCAAACTATATGGCAATCTAAAGTGGTGGCTACTACATATTCTACTCCTATAGAAAACATGCTCACAATGGGTTGTTTCTTAGATGTCCAAGAGATCATATTTGTACCCAAATGGAAAGAAAAACCATATTTTCTTTTCCTATCATCAATACTACCTGCAAAATCACTGTCATTGTACCCTGTGAGAGTAATTCCCAGCATATGAGTGTACTAGAGGCCATATCCATGTGTGCCTGCAACATATCTCAGAATTATTTTTCCAACTTTCCAGTGAGAGTCTTTGGGAGACTCCATAAATATGGAAATAAGACTGATAGCATACATCAAATCAGGTCTAGTTGCAGTCTAGTACATTAAAATTCCTACCATTTGTTTATAAAGTGTATTTTTTATCGTTGGATCATCATCATTCTTAGTTTACTTAGTGCCAATACCTATGGGGGTTTCTGCTAGTCTACATTTATCTGTTCTGAATCTCTGCAAATTATTGGTATCATACTCATGCCGATAGATAAAAATATCTTTATTAGTTTGAGTAACATCTAGGCCAAGCAAGTACTTCATCAGTCCTAGATCAATCATTTCAAATTCCATTTTCATGACTGTCCCCAAATATTCAAGCATCAAATTACCAGTGTAAATCATGTGATCAACATAAATACATACCATCAATATTTTACGTTTCTCTATTTTGACATACAGAGTGGGATCATTGTTTCTTTTGCTGTAAACATTGTTGATGAGGTAGGAGTCAATCCTATTGTACCAAGTTCGTGGATCTTGTTTTACACCATAAAAGGCCTTTTTCAGCTCAGAGTCCACTTTATCTTCATGGAATTTGACAGTATAACTATGTGGCTGGTATACATAAACTACTTCTTCAAGAATTCCATTTAGAAAGGAATATTTCACATCCATTTGATACACAGGACATTGATTTTGTGTTGCAATGGCAACTACAACCCTGATGGTATCAATCAATGACTCCAATATTGGTTTTATCTACAGGGATATCAACAAGATACCAAGTCTAGTTTTTCTTTATTGTATCAATTTCTTCATTCATGGATTTTACCAACTGTGCATCTTTCACTTTTTCATTAAAATATGTCTCCTGATAGGAGAATGGAGCATACTAAAGTTTCTCTTCAAGAATTGGATTGTGTTCATATAACTCTCTCAATCCTCTGGTTTTTTGGTTCTATGGTGCACCGTCAGCTACTTCTTCCTTTTGTTGTACTTCCAGTCTTGGAAGTCTGATAGGTATATCTGGCTAATGTGAACGTTCTTCATGTTGTATGTTTGAAGGATCACTCCAGCATTTGTCTTCAATGAAATTTATGTCTCTTCTCACCACAAGATTTTTGGTGACAGGATTATACAACTTGTATTTCTTGTGTTGTTCAGTATAACCAGTGAAAATGAAATGCTCATCTTTCTTGTCTAACTTTCTTTCGAGTTCATTAAGTATATGTGAAAATACAACAAAATCAAAGATTTGGATATGTGAGACACTAGTCTTAGTTCCACTCGATGCTTCTTAAGGAATCTTGTCTTGGATAGTCACTATGGTTCATCTGTTGAACAAGTAGGCTAAGCATCCAATAGCTTCAGCCCAATACTCATCTGATAGCTTCTTGTGTGACATCATGCTACGGGACATGTTCATGATGGTCCAGTTCTTCCATTCAACAACTCCATTTTGCTTTGGAGTTTATCTGGTGGTGAACTATCTCTGGATGCCATGCTGCTTGCATAAATTTGAAAACTCATGTGAATCATTTTCACCTCCACCATCTAACCTTAGCATTTTAATGAACTTTCCATACTGCTTCTCAGTGAGAGCCCGGAACTCTATGAACTTGTATAAGGTCTCTTATTTGTTCGTGAGGAAATAAATCCATGTTTTCCTGCTAAGATCATCAATCAAGGTCATAAAATAAAATATGCCTCCTATGGATTGGGTTTGCATGGGTCCACCGAGGTTTGTATGAAATAACTCAAGATTCTCTTTGGCTCTAGATGTGGAAGTGGGGAAACTATCCCTATGATTTTTACTAGTGGTACAATCCTCACAGCTGCTAGATTGTTTGTGAATAACTTGTAATCCTTTGAACATTAACTGTTTGTGCAGGAGATTGACACTCTTGAAGGGAATATGACCGAATCAATGGTTCCATAACGAGGATTCATCTTGTCTTGAAACTGTATGAGATACAGGATGTGGAAGGTTGGCACTGCTAATACTGAGAGGAAATATTCTATTCTTAGTCATTTCAACTTTGGCTATGAGTCTCTTACTGGGAGGTTTATCATAGATAGCACAGTATGTATCATGATACCTAACATCATACTGGTTCTGAAGTAATTGACCTATACTGATAAAAATTACATTCAAATGAGTTACATAAAGCACCTCATGAATGAATTTCTTTTCATTTTTCTTATTAAGTATATGAATAGTACCTTTTCTGTTTGTTGGAACCGGAAAGTCATCTCCTAGCTTGATATTCATGAGAACAACGGAATCCAAACTAGAGAATAGTGACTTCTTATTTATCATGTGATTGTTGCAACCTCTATCTAGCAGCCATAGATTTGAGCTACAGTGTTCTTCAGTTGCTTGATAAGACAAAAACATCACTTCTAATGAACCTTCTTCTTCTTTGGAGACATTGGCTTTGATATTGTTTTGGTTATTGTTCTGGTAAGATTGCTTCTTTCTGCATTCTCATTCATAGTTCCCATACTTCTTGCAGTAGTTACACTTAACATTGGACTTATTGGTCCATCTCTTGCCTCTTCCCCTCTTACCTTGAGAGTTGTGAGAGTGTTTTGAATGCTCTAAGTGTTCGTGATTGTGACTGGTTCTATCTTCTATAGCTGGAGACCCTAGACCTCTTATTTCTCTACCTTGGCCTCCTCTGCCTTGACCTCTCTTGAGGGAATCTTGAGTGTTGAATGCATTGGTCAACTATTCTTCTTCTTGAGTGAATCGTGCTTCATGAGATGGAATAGATCCAGTCAACTCTTCTAGGGTGAACTTAGACAGATCTTTTGCTTATTCTATGGAAGCCGCTACCATAGCAAATGTCTTGGTGAGACACCGAAGAATATTTCAAGAAAATTAATCTTTTGTTCTAGCAGTTCACCATAAGTTTGGAATTGGATCACAATACTCAAATCCCTAGTCATGAACTAATCCACAGTTTCTGCCTCTTTCATCTTCAAACTTTCAAATTGAAGGTGTAGGGTTTGCATTCTTATCAGTTTAACACAATCGGTTACATTGTAGATCACTGCAGGCAGTTCCAATCTTTATATGTGTTGGTAGTTCTTGAGATCCGTGGGAAAATGGACTCCTCAATGCAACTTTGGATCATCCATGTGGTTGTGAGATATCGGTCTCGAGGAAATTCAAGAGAGTTCTTCTGGGAATTATTCATTACAGCCCGATCAGTTGCATCAGTTTCTTTGAACTCGGTTTCCACCATATCCCAACATTTGTTGAATTGCATAAACATATTTATTTTTATAAACCAAAATTCATAGTTAGCTCTTGTCAGAACAGGTCTGAAGATCGACTTCAATCTAGCCATCTGATATTACTAAAAAAAAATCCCTTGCTTTTCTCTTTTTTTTTCTATTTAATAAAAATGAGCACTGCTCGTGGTGCAATGGCAATGGGAGGTGGAGAGGCATGGTTCCAGGAATCAGTGTAAGTCGCGTGTATTCACCGCTCTTTCCAAATTTTAGGAGAGTAGTGGCACCACGTTTCTCCTCTTCACAAGAGGCGGTGCACTGCTTTTTAAGTGTGGGAAATAAGCGGTGGCCTCTATAGGTAACGCTCTTTCTGATTCTGGTAAAAAAAATTTATAATCTGATGAACTGGAAGAGGGCGCTTGTCTGCAAGAGGGAATGAGCTACACAATTTGTAAATAGATCTAAGGTTGGATAACGCATGTCAATTGAATGGTGTCCCTCCACGAGATTCACAATCTCTCTTTGTAGTGCAGATCTAGAAACTCCCTATTAGTTGCGTAGTCACCTCCAATGGAGTTGGAACAGCAGGAAAAGAAATTGAAACAAACCGTGGGAAGCCATTGATGTAAGATTAATTTTATGATTTAATCTGAATGACCCATATGAAGAGACGCGCATACTGGCAGCAGAAACGTTTTTCCCTGAGTTCTTGTAACGGATTCAGGAATGGTCTCGAATCTCCTACTCTGATGGACAGGTGGAGAATAACGGCCTTGGGGAAACCGGTCCTCTCTCTGCCTATAAATGGACCTTCAGAAAACCCATCTTCAACCGATCTGAAAGAGTGTATGGCAGCAGGGCTAGAGAGAGAAACCGTTTTCTGTTCTAGTCTGGGATCAAGTTTCTTCAACACATTGCAGGTGCACAGGCGTGTGGATTCAAACTCAGGCTGTCAAGATGGAACCAGGTATTACGAAATTATTGTCTACATTCCGCTGTTTATTTATTGCTTATCAATGGAAAGTTTCAGATCCATAACTGCTAACATTGGTATCAGAGCCCCGTTTTAATCTTTCCTTTGATCGAATGCAATCCGTCTTCCAGATAAACCCTCTAGTCTGGTAATAAATATTTTTGTTCACGGGTTTGATGACGATTTTTATGAAAGCCTTTGTAAATCTCTTTGCGTATTTGGGAATCGCTTCAATGTTATCCTTGGAAAATGCTTATGGCAGGGATCAATAAACTTAACCTACAAATGACAGTTCTATTCCGATGTAAATGTCTGCTCTTTTATGAATGGAAATGACAGCTTAACTGACTCGGTACTAGAGCATGCCAACACGACGTTCTGGCTATTAGTGGTCGATACCAGGTTATTAGGCCTGTGGTAATGCATAAGTGGCAACGCTTATGTGCAGCCAGAAATCGTGAATGGTATGCTGGCGATTGACCGTTGTTGTTCTGTGACAGTTTCCTTGAATGCCCTTTAAATCAGTAGTGAACAGATACGACTCCCTTCTTGGTTGTGGTTATAATAGTTAAAATTTGTTTCCTGTATGGAGGTACTGTACGGTGATAGAGTTGATGCAAGACTGGAACTTTAATTTCTTATGGAAGATTGTCTTCACGAATTTTTTTTTGGATAACAATATGACTTCCTTTAGATTTGCAGTATAATCCTTGCCAGAACAAAGATATTGACATGTATGTTTACCAATAATTACCAATAATGAATATGGCATATACATGAGTATATATGCCTTGTTCTGGCACGGACCCTTTGATTTTCATTTGGTATGTTCCTTTAGAAATGTGGCCACATGAATATAGTACACAGTTGTTCAGAAATGAAATTTGAAACAGTCAGAAGAACACATAATGATAACATTATACACTGATAACAAACATAGAGCTAAATGTATTTAACAGAAATATGCATACCTTGTACTTCAACAAAGACAAAGTTTAACCTATGGTTATTGTATTTGCATAATGAGAT
>LPNX010771062.1:251610-281610 GCA_001517045.1 Pseudotsuga menziesii
TTGAATCACATAATTTTGTTTGTTTTATTTGACACTCTGAGATCCTAATAAAAGTGTTTCTGTTTCATAAATCCTGTTCTAAAAGTGTACGTACATGTATGAAAATAAATGAATGATGACAGGAATAGTCTCTGACAAGGGACATTATTGTTGGACCTCATCAAATCACTCCTTGTTTACAGACTTATTAAACAGGTTACTAATGTCGTAGTGCATGAAAGGGACTATGTTGTCCTATTAACATGGAACCGTCATGACTCACATTACTAGGTTGTTTAATTATAGTATTATAATGACCAAACTGAAAAATAAGATGAATGACTACTCTGTTCTCATATGTGCCAAGTGGGAGAATGTAAGATTAATTTTATGATTTAATCTGAATGACCCATATGAAGAGACGCGCATACTGGCAGCAGAAACGTTTTTCCCTGAGTTCTTGTAACGGATTCAGGAATGGTCTCGAATCTCCTACTCTGATGGACAGGTGGAGAATAACGGCCTTGGGGAAACCGGTCCTCTCTCTGCCTATAAATGGACCTTCAGAAAACCCATCTTCAACCGATCTGAAAGAGTGTATGGCAGCAGGGCTAGAGAGAGAAATCGTTTTCTGTTCTAGTCTGGGATCAAGTTTCTTCAACACATTGCAGGTGCACAGGCGTGTGGATTCAAACTCAGGCTATCAAGATGGAACCAGGTATTACGAAATTATTGTCTACATTCCGCTGTTTATTTATTGCTTATCAATGGAAAGTTTCAGATCCATAACTGCTAACAATTGAATGGCATTGGCTACTTCCTCAAGCCTTAACGTTGGAAAATTTGGTGGGTACTCACCTTCACGGGTATTTTCCTCCAAATTGTCAATCAACTTTAAGTTAAGATATGAATAGAACGAATGATTTTCATGAATCTGGTGTAGTTGCATATCCAAATGTGAGATATGGAATAAAATTCATGCTCCAACACTGAGATCGTTATGATTTTCCACTGTGTGATTTGAAGAATAAAAATCCAGCGTGTTCGTAACCCTAGAATTCAATGAATAAAGAGCAGCCCAGTTCAGGAGGTAGCAAATCAATCTAAGAAATTATCTCCACGTTTTTATAGGGTTAGGGAAAAAAACCCAAAAGTTGGATCTGGAAAATAAAATAGCGCGCCATAGCTCGGGAGGCAAGCCACTTGCAAATGGATTCTAAGTGAGAGTGCTTTCCACTCTGTGAAAAGGCTTACCCCAACAATTGATGGATCAGGTCCTAAGCTCTAATACCATGTAAAAAAAACAATGAAGTCGGAGAAGCACAATGGGAAGATTGAATGCCTTCTCTATCATTAAGAACAACTTAAATAGGAAATACAAATAACAATATTATGGGTTAAATTCATAGGTGAGTAAATACAATGGGTAACCTAACTCACTAACTAACTACATGTGAGATTACATTCTTCAATATCTATGAATGCAAAGAAGAGAGTGGTCTCTTCTTATGAGACCGAATCCACTTTATTTTTTTAATGTATAATAGTGTCTCTAGGGAGGGTAAGAACATGCCCTAATATATTTTCAATCATTATTTTTATCCTTGTGTTTCCAGTTTAGTCTATGTTGAAAAGAGAAATAGTCGCCATGTAATTGACTTATTGTTTGTGTAGTATTTTAACTGCTATCTGAAAGTAAATTATAGAAGCCTTCATATGGAGATCCAAACTCCCATTTTATGTAAGAGCCGAAAACTTAATCGTAATCATAGATATATGTCTGGTTTGTTGAAGCTCTTTTTCACTCTATGAATGCTAAGTTTATTGTTTAAGATATTTAATAAGAGAACCAAGTTTCATTCCTTGCGAATCAAGCATTTCTTGTTATGAGAGAGCCTAGATTCTTAATTAAATTTGAACCTTATTGGTTAATAACCAAATTCGTTATCTTACCTTTTTGGAGTGGATATGAGCTTTAAATCCCATTATGAAACCATGTCAAAGGATAAGACCAATTTCACCTAGTGGATACCTTGATGAGCTTTGATGTGTAAGTTGTGCTGAAATGTGTAAGAAGACAATTGGATTATGATTGGGTGTAATGCTGTTCCATTGATTTGGTTTGCAAATCCTTATCATTCTAGATATATTTATTTTCTTGTTATTATTGTTTATATATCATTAATTTGTACATGTACTATTCTATTTATGTGTGGTTAAGTTTAAAATGGTATATTGTTGTAATGAGGTTATTACAACTTAATGATTTTAAATAAACATTTACAATGAAAATGATTTTCTCTCATATGTCATACTAATGTAAATAGCTTCCTGAATTACTATGAAGATATATTTTATTATTAAAACTTTGTGGTGAAAAACTCTTTAACTTCAGTGAAAAAGCTATATGATTCAAAGGATAAAAATGATGGAAATTGGTTATGGTAAATATGTTGTTAAGCTATCTTAAATGAATATAAGGGTTGTTCCATACATTAATTGAGTTATTATTGAAAAATTAAATGGATGATATTATGAAAAAGTAAGAGTGACATAAACTTGAATAAGCATTATGCTTTCTATGTGAAATGTTTAATAGTATGCAAGCATAAGATAAATTCCTAAATATAGGCATGAAAAATATTAATAAAATTCATGTACATATAATTTTGTGGTGATTCAATAAAGGATAGAGGTTGTTAGGAAAGATCTAGTGATTTGTAATATTTATATCCAAATATTCTCAAGGATTATTCAAGTGAAATCAACTAATAAAAAATAACTCCATATTGAAAATATAAAATGAATGAGTGATGACATTTTACAATTACATTGCCATGGCTTTAGATAAGCATTATCGTTCCTTTTCAAAAAAGGTACATCTTTTTACTTTTTTTCTAATTAGTTAATTAATGATTTCGACTTCTTAATTATTAATTATTAATCTTAATAATAAATATTGATATTTAATGTTTATATATATTTATATGTGTGGTTATGTTATATATATATATATTGCCTATACTTCATAAAAGTTATCTATAATTTAAATATCATAAGTAAAACCATGGGGTATTTCATAAAACCATGTGTGGTTTTATGACTTATATTCTTTAATGTTTTTTTTTCCATATTTTTTTTTCATTTCTTACTTTTTCATTTTTCCCTCTTGGTCTTTGCTTCACATTTGGAGTAGAATTAATACTTCTTCAATGAAATTTGAATCGACAAGGCTAATTTTTCGTCAAACACCAACTTTTTTCTTAGAAACTATGAATATGGATGGCTAAAAGGCATTTTAACATTAAATACCTAAATTCAAGGAAACCTTGACAATTTTGGCCACAAGTCGGAATCAGATTGGCTATCATAACAATATAATATTTGTGTCTTGATATTCTCAAGGATTACTCAAATGAATAATCAACCAACGAAAAATATTCCATATTGAAAATATAAAATGAATATTAAAGATGAATGATGATGATTTACAATTACATTGATAGCGCTTTATATAAGCTTTATTGTGCATTTTCAAAGAAAGGACATATCTTTCTACTTTTTTCTAATTAATTAATTAATCATTTCTACTTACTAATTATTAATGATTAATATTTATATATATTAATATTAATAATTAATATTCATATTTCATGTTTGTATACATTTATATATATTTATATATGCTATTATGTAATATATATATTTTTATATAAGATGACCTAAGTTTTATAGAAGGGAGACATATCTTATATGGTTACAAGACTTTATGTTTTTGTGCTTAAAATGGACTTAGAATCTTATATCTATTTATGCGATTGGTTATTCCCTTACTAAGTTAAACTCAGGGGTAATGTCTAAATAGTTCAATGATAAATTTCAACTATAGTATAGCCACAAGTTATATATATGGTAAGTGTAAGGTTTCCATGTTTTGTTAAAGTTTTTAACGACTATTTGATAAAGATTAGTAATTTCCATTTACATTTCCTTATATGTAAAAGTAATTTTAGCAGCGAATGTATTTGTAAATTTGTCACATGTTCATAGGACTACGTCCTTGTAATATAATATTTAGGATTGATAAAGAGAATTTTATACCCCCTACCCGAAAGTTCTATTGAGGGTAGTGGGTATGTTATACATTCCTTTAGAAAATTTAAAAGGTGGAGTGATACCATATCTTTCCGGAGCCATCTCTTTCAATGTGAATTCACTCCTTGCGAAGTAAATTCTTAAATTCTTCACATTTTTGCCTGAACATAAAATAAAAGATAAAAGGACACAAAAAATTCATGTTACAAATGAGTGGTTGTCATATTAACCACTATGTCAAAATGAAATTTCCATTTATCTTTCTTATTTGAAAGATAAGCCTTTAAACTTTAAAGTAAAAAATAGAGGACTAATTTCAAAACAATTCTCCCCAAAATACACAAGCCACTAAGCATGTAACTCCAAACAACTAGATCTTGTAAAAACCTTATTTCTCATCATGTTGGATTAATTACTGAGTTGTTTTTAATAAAAACACATGATGTTGGGATTAGTTCCACTCTATTGCGAGATTTTGAATGACACAAATCACTCTAAGAGTAAAATATAAATATATAAACAACAAAACTGATCCAGATGGAGATCGATGGCCACCCACCTATTCCACTGGCTCAAACCAATTGTCCATTGTGGCAGTTTCCTAGTTATTTTTCTACAGTTTTTCGGGTCCTAAACTTCTCAGGCCCTTTTGAGGCCTTAAACAACGTTTTTTGGACATTCAGGGCCAAATGGTTGCCATCAATATCCATTTCGCCTCCATCTTTAAATCAAAATGCGTGTTCTCCCTAGTTCATGTGTAGAATTATTATCTCAAACAACATACAAATTGGGAACCAATCATACATCTCTCTTGACATTGGTAGAACACAACCTCATTGGGAACTTGTTATAGTGCAATACCAAAGGTTATTTTAACAGTAAAGATTAAGGAATTAGCCATTTTATGGACATAGTTCCATTTACCAAGACAACTATGCACCCATCCACATTTATTTCCAACTCTCTAAGAAAATATTTCGGATATAGAATGTATCCAAGTTAATATTACATTCTATGCACTTGACAATTTCACTGCATAACATAATATTCATCAAATAGACTTTTAACTAGGAAAATCTAGAGGGGACAAAGCAACATTGTTTTCTTCAACTACAACACATCATAGAATACTTGACAATGAATTTTAAATTTTAAATTATTTCTAAACTAGTGTTGGAATATAATAAACCCACTCATAAAATAATTAATCATTATTTGATTAATTTCCTACTGACTAGCTTAGATAGTTGGCATCCACTTGCACCTTAGAGTCAACACTTGCCATCTATATCCTAGGAATGATTTATTTCTGATTTTGGGTTGATCTTGACCACTTTATGGCCATCCATAATTGGTAACTGCGCTTTACAGCAGAATCTGCTTTATTCTGTTTTTTCTGCTTTATCCTATTTTTCTATCACTAAGGTAAAGCTAGTCAACTAGGAAACTGAAAACTTTTGTTTCCAACCTATCCTCTATTATTTTCTCTCCATATTCTAGGATTAGCAAGTCTTTCCTTCACTCATCATCACTCACACATGCTATTGCTAATTCATGAGGTGCTTGGTAGATTGGGAAAGTGCTTCAGTCAACTATGGGGTTTATCATAATTAGTAAGCCTTCTTTATGAGCTAGCTTGAGTTGTCTTCATGCAAATCCTTTTTCCTTTATAAGTATGTATTACCTATGTAATAATATCAATTATCATTTATTGATCATTCATTAATGTGTGTTCGTTAATTATTCTTCTTCTCTCCTTATGCTAATTCTCTACAATTCTATGTGAGGTTAATTGTGTGCCTAGATCCCTAGCCTGTTTATGAAATTCCTTATGCCATCAAGTCTTTAGAATTTCTACATGGTATCAGAGCTAAGGCTCTCAAAGTTCAAGTTCTACATGGTATTAGAGATGAGGATATCAAAGCTCTACATGCTATCAAATCTTTGAGAGTTCATTAATTAATCCTCCTTTTTCAGATTTGCGGGTTTATTTTGCAGCTTCAACTTCGAATGGATTCAAGAGTATCAATTCCTCTTCTTTCTCCATTCACAAGCTATTCAAAGTGGAAACTGAAGATGATTTCATATCTAAAGAGACAAAGTCTCTATGAGATATCTATTGCAGCTGGTGAAGAGTCTTATGAAGAGCCAAGTGACAGGTTGAATGACTGTGATAGAGCAATTGGAGCTATTTGTCTAGCTATCTCTCCATGGATGAGCTACCTTATTGATTCTATTGATTACCCAAAGGATATCTAGACAACATTGGATAGAGTTTTGGGAAAGGACAATGAGGATCCTTCTAGCTATGTGGAGAGTGCCTCTAGCTCCTCAATGATTTCTCTCTCTCAAGATGTCTCGGCCTCTACAGTCTCTGATGAAGTTGATCATGAAGAAGAATTTTCTAATATTGTTCCTATTGCTACTACTCTCTTTGATTCGAATGCTTCCTCTTTCAATCAAGAAGAAAATATTGAAGAGCCATCTTTTTCTGTGTCTCTTGAAGTAAAAGATCTTGATTCATATTCTTATGATGCTGTTGATGAAAAGGAAGTGACTAATGGAAATTCTATTACTATTGATGATTCACTCTCACATTCAGTGTTCTCTATGGCTTCTATCATGGATTCTGAGATCCATATGCAAGACCTCTCATACTTTGTGCATGCCTCTCTTCTTGATTGTGCGCAAACCAATGACTTCCAGGATGTTTACTGAGCCAAATCAAGTCCTTCTAGTGTTTTGCCACTTACCATACTTGATCGCATGTGCTTCTGCAGCTCCTCCTTTGTTATTGGCACTCATCCTCAGAGCCTCCTTGAAGATTTTGAACATCACTATCTTTCCTCCTCTCATACTTCTACCATAGAGGATTCTTTACCAGTATATTCCCATGAGTCTACTGTTGTGCTTATATGTGATCTCTTGGATTCTTTCGAAGCTAGATCAACCCATGGAGCCCATGCATTCGAACTCTTTGATCCCATTCCTTCTCTATGTTCCTACATGATCACTTGCATAGATCCTCTGTGTAAATGAAGATGGAGACATTATACATTCACTTGGACAGTTATTTCACCTATATGGAGCTCAGTTCATCTCTATTGGTTCAAAGTTCAAGTCATCTCATCATCTTGGAGCTGATTACAATTCTGAATATCCTTAAGTATTGCCTTCACATCATTGGATTTCAGTTGTTCTACATGGTCCTAGTTTCCATCCTGTAGCTGTTTTTTATCCAGGTGAGCAGATTTATCTTCTTCCCAAGAAGAAGATTCCTCCAAACATCAGCAGTTAGTTTGGAGCAGCAGCAACACTAGCAGTTCAACATTTTTTGGTATTGCTTTTCATGTCCTTTCTTGAGGGAGGATTTTCCCCTTGAGCCTTTTGCCTCTTTCCTCATTTCTTTGGACAAGATAAATTGTAAAAGGGTGACCACAGCTTTATTGCTGGGCCCTATACGCATATATATTTTTGATTAGTTCAGGGATATCATCATAAAATCAGGCTTAAAGGGGGGTGTTGGAATATAATAAACCCACTCATAAAACAATTAATCATTATTTGATTAATTTCCTACCCACTAGCTTAGATAGTTGGCATCCACTTGAACCTTAGAGTCAACACTTGGCATCTATATCCTAGGAATGATTTATTTCTGATTCTGGGTTGATCTTGACCACTTTATGGCCATCCAGAATTGGTAACTGCACTTTACAGTAGAATCTTCTTTATTCTATTTTTTATGCTTTATCCTGCTTTTCTATGGATAAGGTAAAGCTAGTCAACTAGGAATCTGGCAGCTTTTGTTTCCAACCCATCCTCCATTATTTTCTCTCCATATTCTAGGATTAGCAAGTCTTTCCTTCACTCATCATCACTCACACATGCTATTGCTAATTCATGAGGTGCTTGGTAGATTGGGAAAGTGCTTTAGTCAATTATGGGGTTCATCATAATTAGTAAGCCTGCTTTATGAGCTAGCTTGAGTTGTCTTCATGCAACTCCTTTTTTTCTTTATAAGGATGTATTACCTATGTAATAATATCAATTATCATTTATTGATCATTCATTAATTCTTCTTCTTCTCTCCTTATGCTAATTCTCTACAATTATATGTGAGGTTAATTGTGTGCCTAGATCCTTAGCCTGTTTATGAAATTCCTTATGCCATCAAGGCTTTAGAATTTCTAAAACAAGGCTACAATAAATAAACAAAATATAATGAAACACGTGCCCACCATGGACTTTTTACTTGTTTATTTGGATTAATGCACTTGATTGATGTCTCTTCCTATATCTTCAACATATTGACTTAGTCTTTTCCTCAAATATTCCATGATTCCCTTATCATTTGTTGGAGTTGTGAATTCTTACTAAATAACATCACTACCATAATGAGGTCATGTATCTTATAGGTTTATGTTTTACTATATATGTAATAAAAAAATGTTTATGTTTTACCATATATTTACTCCAATTTTTGTTTTAAATGTAAAAAAATATAATAAAAACTATAAAATAATGTTAGTGTCCCAATCATGTTGCACATTTCTTTATTTTAATAGTTGTATTGAAAATATAGTTGAACTTTGATGAAAGCTTTTCTAAATATAACTTTTATTGTTATACTATTTTAAATTAGCAAGTGTTTGAGATTTTAATGATTATTCCTTCATATGATAAGGAATAAAAAAACAAGTAAAGTAGGTATGAATTAATATTTACAAAGCTTATTTTTTATGGGCCTTTATTTTAATCTTAATTAGATTAATTTTGAATTAACATTTGTATACATAAAATTCTACACCACAATTTGTCATTTTTTTGATGTATAAAATTATATACCACTAAGTAAAATAATGTTTCATCAACAAAATCTAGATCTCGTACGTCAATCATCAAGGCATCACAAAGCTATAAAAATACATATAAATAAAGAACCATCCATTGGAATCCATGGGTACCTAACATGTGATTCACATTTCCATATGGGCATTTCTTTTATTGAACACAATACACAAACTTTTTTTTCTTTCACACGCCATTTGATCTCACTAACATTCTTAAAATATATATTGCATTTAGAACAACCTTGCTCCTCTTCTAGCAATGTCATCATTCCAACTTAAAATAACATTTTCTCTCAAAAATTGGTTCCCTAAGGTGAACAATGTAATTCCTCATTGTATCTTGTAGTACTAGTATAACCAACCAATAGTTATTCACCTAAGCATCGTGCCTCCATCTTTCAATAAAAATGTGTGTTCTCCCTACTTCATGAGAAGAACTATTATCTCAAATAACATACAAATTCGGAACCAATCATACATCTGTCTTGGACATTGATAGAGCACAACTTCATTGGGAACTTGTTATAGTCTAATACCAAACATTGATTTGTAATGGCCCCAAAATTTGAGAATAACAAAAAAACTTTAATTGGCTAACCATTTACTGCTTCAGTTGGGAATTATTTAACTCTACGGAATGTGTCGTACTCTGTTTAGAATGTTGCAAAGTCATACGTTGTTCTTACATCCTTCTTCAATATTTCTAGATGTGATTATTAATGTAATACTTATGTTGTCATAATGTTGATTTCTATCTTGATCTATGGTTATGCATTTACATGTTTGTTATTTGTTTGATTACGTACTCATTGTTTATAACATTTGATTATTGTTGTATAAACAATGATGACTTAACTTGTTATTGGAAAAGGGGTGGAGTGGTGGGACTAATTCTCCTTGTAACACATGAGAGGTTACTATTTTCGACTTGTTAAGTTGGGCTTACTTAGTTCTTATGAACTAATGCATTTCTTCTCATTTTGCGTCCACGTGCACTTGGCTAAAGAAACAATCTATAAAAGCTGAACATACCTTGTTGTTCATTTCGTCGCTAGTACTCAATTTTCCACATCTATCCTAGTGACAATATGATGGTTGTTAGATGATATTTATAGTAGCCTAAATGGTTTACTAGACTATGTTGCATGGGTTATTATTGTTTATTCCTACGGATTCTACGATACTGACTTGGTCACTACAACACTTATTATTTACGTGGAACAATTTTATATGGTATTGATATGTTATAACTGAGTTCATGTTTTGATATGGTCCTCATGTAAATTTTTATAACCATATCATTAGCCCTTCCATGGCATATTTCATATGCCATGGAATATGGCTAAACCTATGTTATTTCATGTATAATTTACATGGCGCGTTGATCAATCACTTGGCTCTTTGTTTTAAAGGGTTATATAAACTATACAATGTGGGTTTTGAATTTTGTTGATGGAGGCCAGGGTGGTGACATTAATGTGCATTGAAAGTCGTGGGGCTCAAGCTTAAGGCTTGGGTCACGGGTTGGTTTAGATCATTTGCAGCTGGGCTGCGTGAGCTCTGCCTCTACGCTGTGTGTTGTAGTGGAGCTTGGAAGGGTGGTTGTGGTGGAAGGTACATATTCCACACTGGTTTAACAATGTTTGTTTCATTGGTTTAGTTTTGGCTTCAAACCGTACTCCTTATCGAGGTTTTCTTATGTGTTTGTAGGTATAGGGTTTGAAGAGATGGGGTCGTGGATAGTGGGTCGTTTTGAGGTAGTGCCATACCCATTATGGGTAAGCCCCACTATACAAGATTTAGAACTTGTTCCCCCACTTGAATGGTTGTCGTGACTGACTTTAAAACACGTAATGGTGTGAATGTTGGTTTTTGGCTTCAATGGTTGCATTTGTGGGAAAGGGAGTGTCTGTATAGTTAATTTGTAAAGCATCAAGGATGTGTGTAATTACTTGGGGTTTTGTTGAGGTTGAGTGCCCTTGGTGTAGGACTAAGTTATTCGGGTTTTATGAATGGGAACTCTGTATAGCAATGTGGCTTGGGAAGACATGACAGACTCTACATACTATAATTTTTGGTTAAGTTTTGAGTAATGGTGGAAACAACATTGCTTTCAATGGTGCAAGGCCGAGGTCATACGACTCTGAAATTCCTTATTGGATTTTATAATGGTTATGTATATATTTATCTACAGCATTTTCATTACTGTGTTGATTTCATGGTTAAACTCTTCTTCATTGCACCGTGTGGATTCCCAATTATTGTTTTAAGTTCTTTCTATGGAATTATTACTGTGTTGTTGGCCATTGGATCCACGCCGTGAAGGGCAATGTCGTTCCTGCCATTTACACTGCTCTTGTGTAGTGAGATGAATGGATTGTTGTTATTATATTTTAATTCGTGGTTATGGTTAATCTATGTATAAGAGTCTTTAGCTGTGGATGTAACCCTTCAATGGGTTTCATTTCTATTCGCATAGCATTGAAAAGGTTGTAGTGTTGGAAGTAATTCTTAAATGTTCTGCTATGTATAGGACTGAGGGTCGGGGTTACAGGGTGTATTTTTATTTGGGTCTTGCGACCTATGTGTAGAGATTATGATGTATTTTATTTACAGCCTGTATATTTATATAGAATGATTAATAGTAAAACGCTACAGTGTATGGTAGAAAACTAATGAATCGTACATGATTCGATGTGGTGACTTGTAAATAAATAGACTCTGCATGATTTGATCGTTGGTCGTTATGATTGTAAATGTTTATAAATGTAAGGGTTTGTTTTGGGCATGACACCTACATGAATTGATCCTATGATCTATTGGTTAATTTTAGTTAGTCATGTTTATATAATGTTGTGGTTGATTTTGTTATCAATGTAATGGATTTATTATGTTGGTAGTTTCTTTACAGCATACAATTTCATGGATGTAGTTAGTATAATAATTATATGGTTTGATTGAATGTGGATTTTGGTATTGGTAAAGCATACATTACGGACCATTAAATGGTCTCGATATCTTGACTGTAGATTGGTTTTAATGTATATGATCTAGTTATGGAAATATGTGATTATAATTTTGTTTACATTTGATTAATGCTTCAGACCACTGGAGGTCTTAATGGATTGTCCATTTGGAATTTTTAATTCGTTATTGGATTTTAATTTGGTTTATACCTAACAATGGAAATGATTTGTTTCTTAGGTTATGCTTTACTATTCTTTAATTAACTATATTTTATATTTATGTTTTGTTTATAGCTTAACCTAAATTAGTCTTTCAATCCTAAGTATAGTTCTGCGGACAATATGGAATGTTCATAGGTAAATAAACATATAGGCACTATCAGAGTAATTTCTAGGTTTTTTTTAAAACAAAGTTTAAGCTATGAAGAAATGAAGAACTAAGTATAAAATAAATACGCCCTAAATAATTCTTAAACAAGAATTAATTTACAGACATAGGGTTTATAAATAAAATGTAAACCCTTAAAGTTTTTGACATCAAAACAATTGTAAACATAGTGTTAGAAATATACATAAACACTTGAATATTCTAACCAGAAATTATACTAGATAATGAAATAGGGAAATCAAGAACCTCATATCTGCAAAATGAAGTTCTTCCAATGGATGAAACAAGCACACTCAATTACCCAGCATTAACAATTCACAGACAGATCGAACGTCTATATAGATGACCAAATCACTTGGGAACTACCACGTTGCACCCAACCATGACCTTGAACCGCTCCTGGCTCTAATCCGGATGCCCCCAAGCTGGTTCCAACATCCAAGTAGCTTAGAGATCCTAAGGTAAGGCTTCCCTAACTAGGATATTAGGTGTGAATCAGTTCTCCTTTTTCTTCTTAGGAAAATGTTCTCCAAGAACTCTCTTGAGAATAATTACGAAGAATAATGATTCCAAAAAGATGAAAGATATCCCCAAGAATATCTTTGGCTTGGGACTTTATAGACAAACTTTTTAGTCAAAGGGGAAGTTAAATCAAGAATCATTTGATTTCTTGATTTAACCCTTTTATTTAATTTTTAGGTACTATTAATAATTAGCTTAGGAACTTTTAGCTAGTTCCTAATTGTACTTTTATGGGTATTATAATATTTAATTTTCTTTTATTAATATTAATAATAGATGGAGCATTTCCTTCTTTCTTACATTATTAATAGTATTACTATGCTTATCCTTTATACATACCATGTATAAAATATATAGTAATATATATATATATATATATATATATATATATATATATATATTATTTGTTAACATTTGTCTTTAGGTATCATAAATTATCATCCCTAAACTTATGACACTTTCTTCATTAAGGCCAATGAGGTAGGTAGTTAGGTCTACTAGGCTAGGAAACTCTAAGCATAATCGCATGTTAGATTCCCTCATATAACATGGTAGTTATTTAGTACTTGATGAGATACATAAATTCAATATTTCATTTAATCACTTATAAATAAGTCAGATGAGATCAATATTTTCCTCGAGCCATTTTCACTCGCAATTATTAATTATTTTTGTTAGATTTTTATCATTTTAGCTGGCATTATCTTGCGATCTTATCTGAGAGAATAAAAATGCACAGCAATAAACACAAGAGACAAGAGACACAAAGAATTTTCCTCAGGGAAACCATAAAGGAGAAAACCCCGCAACTTCTTCAAAGATAGAATGAGTACCAATGGCATTATTAAAACCCGAAAACATAAAAGATGATCTCCACAGCTTGTTCTCTCTCTCACACTTGAGAGAGCTTCTCCTGTCTCACTCATGCGCCCCAGTGAGTGAGTGAGTGTGTGATAAATAGAGAGGCTCACTCTCTATTTATATTCTTTCGTTCACTTGATGTTCACTTCAACATGTCGGCCCCACTTAAATATTACATACTAGGGCCAACATCTCTAGGAGAGTCTAATAAACCTGGTGGCCCACAACTTGTGGGGAATTTTCTTGTCCGATCAACAAGGAGGATTAACCTTAACACAATGGTTGGGACTATTGCTTTGACTTACAATAACTCACCTAGGGTCGAATTCTCTAAGATAATCTAATAACCCTAGGGACCCACAACTACGGGGACTTTAACCCTTTATTAAACAAGCGGGTCTCATACACCAAATTGGTTTCTAGGAAGTAAACAATACGAGTGTTCATTCATCTCATTCATGTTGAACTGTACTTTTAATAATTATATTTCTATTACTTGTAAGGTCACTTTAGAGGTGGTTCCCTTGTCCCACAAACAAGGGTGTCACATACATCAAATTCGTGTATGGATTGGTTGTTACCTTAAAAATATATTATTATTATTATTATTATTATTATTATACATACTGCCTAGTATTTAAAAAAATTTAAATAACAACAACATTATTAGTAATTCATTCATCTTTTTATGCTTTCGTCCACATGTGTGTGTATGTGTATGTACATACATACATACATGTATATAGTAATCCACAAATGAAGTTAGTATATAGAATCTCGTTTTGAAACAAGGGAACTTCACCTCTTCCTAATTTGAACAAATGAGTGTCATAAAGTTGCATGAATGAATCTATAACATTCATAAGTGATCTTACCTCGTTACCATCCAATCATGTAACAATGTGTCAATGGTTCAAATTAAAACCTAGAATTTAGAATTTTAATCGTGTATCATTAATGTAGTGTCTCACCTGTTACAACTCAACCATGTATTGATGCACAAACATTGTTGATTAAAATTTTGGGAGTAACGAGATATGATTTTCTTAGTGTTAACTAATCCTCCATTTGACTACATAGTCTTTTTGTCCTTTTTACTAGCTTAGGAGCTCCTCATCACTTCACTAGTGCATGGCGGACTAGGGGCGACCTATAACTCATTGCACCTATCTGCTAGAGTTTAGGAGCACCTGGAGTCAATCCCTATAATTTAGGAGCCCACTCTTAGTTCCACCAGTAATATCCAATATTTGAATCTAGTAGGTATTTAGTTATTTTTAGTTATGCTCTTATTCCCATAATTTATATCACTCTCAGTCATCCTAGCGCGAGTTTCCATGATATAAGGGAGTTAGAGCACCTTTCCTCACCTACCTTCATGAGTGAACTAGTTTTGAAATGTTTTAGTGATCCAAAGTTTGGTTAGTTAGCTCTGTTAATTATTTTCCCACACTGAGTTATATCCAGAGTCAGTCCATGTTTGTATATTTGAATCCTATATTAGGTATTCAAATTATCCTATTTGTAACACCATTGTGAATTGCATACAATATACTGATTAAGAATATTATTCTTCCAATTATTGGTCTCATGTATGTTTAATTTTCCATGAATTATTGATCAGTTTTTACTGAATTCTTCTTTATTTTCTCATTGAATTCATCCAGGCCTAAAGATCCTATGCTTCATTAAAACCAACATGGTGTGAGAGTGGGTATTCAAGTCATTTTCAAACCTCATAAACATCCATTGATCCACCAAAACGAATTGGGTTCCACATAAATCCTCGTACTCTTTCCTTGGTCCCTCTAGATTCTCGTTATGCATGGTGGACCCATAAAACATGCAAATGTTGAAGTTGATATCGTTTGAATTGCTTTGATAGACAATTGAAGTGTTTTGTAGTATTTTTGCAGGTAAATTCAAATATTTATTAAAGAATTAGATTTTATTAAAGCTATGAAATGGAGAATTCAGCAACTCTGATTCCCACACCTTTCAATTACGTTGATTGGAGAGAATATATGTAAATTATCTTGGAAAGAAATAGTCTCTACATGCTCACCATGGGTAGAGAATTTGAAACGTAATCGTACCTTGAAAACTCGAACCATATAAATAAGCTTGATGAAGTTGTTGACTTCATGTGCATCCACATCTCTAGGAAGATAATTTTCCGTATTGATAGACTTAAAACTATGAAAGAAGTATGGTATAAGCTTGAATCCTTGTTTGGAAAGCAGGATTAGCTTAGAGGCCATATTTTGGAGAATGAGCTACTAGCACTACAATCCAGTAACTTTGAAACTATACATGAATTTTTCTCAAGATTCAAATCATTGGTCATGCAATGCACTAAGTGTAGGATTGAGAAGAAGGATGATTAATTGGTGCTATCCATTCCGAGAAAACTTGGCCCAAAAAGATTAGTGTTTCTATATACCTTTCAGTCTGGCACGGGGACTTCACTTAGTGAACATCTCACATAGCACGTGCGATCGTGGGATATTAAAGAATACCCTTAATTTCCAGAGATATTGACCCAAACTCTTTTTGTTGAAACCGTCTCCCAATACTTAAAACCTCCTCCCCACCCCTTTTTATACCTCAATCCTTATAAACCACCCTACCCACCTGCACCTTAAACCCCTCATCCCCCCAATACCTACAATATATTGGTTCAATTTTCAATAATTTTAAAACCCACAATATGAACTAATGTGATAGGATATTGGTCAACAAGTGAATGCCCCGTGCAATCTGGGAGACTAAATAATCCTAATGGGTGAAATCCATGCCTTGATTCCTTCTCATAATCTGTAATACAAGAATGATACAACATGATATAGATGGGACCCCTCAAATCCTCTCCAAATGAAGTTCTCTTAGATGGTGAGACAATGAATGCACAAGAAAGGAGTAATCAAAAAGGAAAAGAAAAAAGGAGCACTAAATTCTAGCATAAGGAAGAGATTTCATCGAGTATATGAAGCCTCTATCTCTAAGACGAAAAAATGTTGGTGGTTTGACAAGGCAATGTGCTCCTACTATAAGAAAGGAAACCATACAGAGAAATAGTGTATGAAGAATACCATAGATCTAATGTCAAAACCCCTCGAGAAACACAATATTTACCTCCATGAAGGACCAAGGAAGGTTGGCTATGGACACAAGGCTGAAAATCTTGATGAGAGATTCCATCCATTGAAGGCTAGTTTTTCAAAATCACATGCCTCCCTTACTGATTCAGGAGCCTCCAATCACATGGTTGAATCCAAAGAATTATTATCTTCATTACAACTTACTAATGGTCCAATTATTCACATGTGAGATGACACTAAAATTTGAGCGGAAGGAAAGGATTCAATCAATTTAGAGCATGGAGTGTTCAAGAATCTACTCTATGTTCCCTCCTTAGATACAAATTTTTTGTTTGTATACTAGATGTCACATATTGGCTCACCAAAGCTAGTGGTATTTTGTCCTGACTGAGTGGAGATATCAAATATCCAAATTGGGAAGCTTATAGTGAAAGGTGTTGCAAACCATGAATCCAAGAAATATGAATTCTCACACTTTTTGCAATACTCAAAATGAGTGCCATCTCTAGTACCACTTGAAAGGGAAGGTAGATTTATCCTACCTAAGGCTTTTTCATATGATAACGTTTCCATTAAAGTGTCAGATTCAAAATCAGAAGCACAATACTATGTTGAATCACTTTATGTAATTGAAGATAAAGTTCAATCATATCCAGATCTAGATCTAGTCTAATCCCAATCCTATGCCTAAATGGGCTCAATGGTTATTGAGGAAGCTCGGAACATGACTAGAGAGTCATCTCAGATGAGGAGAACATGATCTTAGTTACAAAAAGAGAGGCTTGCAATATGCCAAGTAAATTCATTTCTTCCATAGAGGTGCTACAAACTCGCAGAGAGATGCTACATGATCGTAAGGTATGATCAACAATTTTGCTCATTGAAGAATAAATTGGATCATGTCACTCTTCCTACAGAAAGAAGAGACAAATGAAACATTTATTCTCCTATCTTCCGTGAGAGTGAAAGAATGTGGAGAGGTTCACATGCATAGTACTAGGAAACTAGTGCACACAAGAACCATCACACTACATTACTGCTCCACAAAGATGCATATTGCAAAGGGGACTAATTTAAGATTGCATGTTGATGTTAGGAGGGAAAGCAAATATATGGTGAGACGGTTGTCCATAGGAAAAGTATCCTTCATGGAGGTAACTTACTTTATTGTTGAATATTTTATGTGATTATGCCTTACTATTGTTGAATATCGGAGTCTTGTTTTTTGTCTTTCTTTTGGGAAAATTGAGTAAGAGAGTCACTTAGTCTTTCCTCGTATTGATTTATTTACAAATATCCCATCTCATGATCGTATTCTTTTTCTTTCCAAAGAGAATCGGAGTATGTTTTTTGCAATTTTCCTTTTTTAGAGAAACCCTTTAATTTAATCCATTTCCATAGCCACTAAGCCTCGGGGTTTTGTTGCTACAATCTTTCTCTATGATAATCAAAATAAGCCGATAGGCATTAACCATTATCATTGCAATGCTATTTTTTTCAATTTAGTGGAGAAATCTCCTTTTTATTTTTATTTTAATAGAGGGGATCCAATTCCCTATCATTATTATTTATTCTCTTGCATTGCAATAGAGGGGCCATCCCGCGTGATAACTATATTAGACTTGTATCATAAATGAGGAGCCGAAACTTTTGTTTTACATAAACATTGTTAATTTTGATGAGTGGGGATTGGTAAAGGGCACGCTATCTTCTATGGATGGATGGTTAATCCTGTAAAACTGTGTGATTAATGTTTTTTGTAGGATTGAAATCCCACAGTATATTGCAGAAAATCAAACCCTTTGTTGCCAATCTTTTCGTTTTCCTTCTTCCTATAAAAATATATAACAATATACAAATCTGTCAAGGGAACCATTACTACTGCATGAAAGCGTTCTATTTTTTATGCATAGATATTACTTCAATCATATGTATGTTGTGGAAAATAAAACAACTTCTCTAGAAAGTTGAGAATTCTCCTTCTATTGTTTCGTAGAAGACTCTAGGTAACGAAATATATGAATTGTGTTAGGTGGGAAGAAAATGGTTCCAATGGAGAATTTTTTCCATAACAAATCAAGCTATAAGTCAATATGAAAACTGTGGTTTTTAGTGGAATGCATTCTATTGTAAAAGAAAACAATGAAGAAGGAGAAGCCCAATGGCCAAATTGAAATCCTTCTCATTATTAAGAACACCTTAAATGGGAAATACAAATGACAATAATATGGGAGAAAATCATATGTGAGTAAATACCATGGATGACCTAACTCACTAACTAACCACAGCTGAAATTACATTCTTCAACACACCCTCTTAATCTCAACCGGCAGTACATATTCAGCACTATCTCTGCCTAAGTGCTCTCTCTGATATACAAATGAAAACGTTCCCAATGGTTTGGTGAACATGTCAATTTCTCCTTAGAGACACAAAACAGTAAATAAATTTTTCCATCATTGACTAGCTCATGAATGAAATGATAACAAGTGTCAATGTGTTTGTTTTTTCTATAAAATGCATTATGTTTAGACAACTGTATTGCAGAGATATTATCACAAAAAAAAAACCGAGATCTTTTGCACTGTGTCCCATATCCTTTAACAATCTTCTTAGCCAAACTGCATGGCAATCTAAAGTGGTGGTTGCTAAATATTCTACTCCTACAGAAAACATGCTCACAATGGGTTGTTTCTGAGATGTCCAAGAGATCATATTTGTACCCAAATGGAAAGAAAAACCATATTTTCTTTTCCTATCATCAATACTACCTGCAAAATCATTGTCAATGTACCCTATGAGAGTACTTCCCAGTGTATGAGTGTACTAGAGGCCATATCCAAGTGTGCCTACAACATATCTCATTATTATTTTTCCAACTTTCGAGTGAGAGTCTTTGGGAGACTCCATAAATATGGAAATAATACTGATAGCATACATCAAATTAGGTCTAGTTGTAGTCGAGTACATTAATATTCCTACCATTTGTTTATAAAGTGTATTATTTACTGCTGGATCATCATCATTCTTAGTTTACTTAGTGCCAATAGCTATGGGGGTTTCTGCTAGTTTACATTTATCCATTCTAAATCTCTGCAAATTATCGGTAGCATACTCATGCTGACAGATAAAAATATCTTTATCAGTTTGAGTAACATCCAGGCCAAGGAAGTACTTCATCAGTCCTAGATCAGTCATTTCAAATTCCATTTTCATGACTGTCCTAAAATATTCAAGCATGAAATTACCAGTGTAAATCATGTGATCAACATAAATACATACCATCAATATTTTACATTGCTCTGTTTTGAGATACAGAGTGGGGTCATTTTTTCTTTTGCTGAAACCATTGTTGATGAGGTAGGAGTCAATCCTATTGTACCAAACTCATGGAGCTTGTTTTACACCATACAAGGCCTTTTTCATCTTAGACACTTTATCTTCATGGCATTTGATAGTATAACTAGGTGGCCAGTATACATAAACTTCTTCAAGAATTCCATTTAGAAAGGAATATTTCACATCCATTTGATACACAAGAAATTGATTTTGTGTCACAATGGCAAGTACAACTCTGATGGTATCGATCCTTGCTACAGGAGCAAAGGTTTCATCATAATCTACACCACACTTCTGTACATATACTTTGGCAACCAGCCTTTCCTTGTTCTTTTCAAGTTCTCCTTTTTCATTCAATTTGGTCTTATAGACCCATTTGACTCCAATATTGGTTTTGTCTGCAGGGATATCAACAAGATACCAAGTCTAGTTTTTCTTTATTGTATCAATTTCTTCATTCATGGATTTTACCAACTGTGCATCTTTCACTTTTTCATTAAAATATGTCTCCTCATAGGAGAATGGAGCATACTAAAGTTTTGCTTCAAGAATTGGATTGTGTTCATATAACTCTCTCAATCTTCTGGTTTTTTGGTTCTATGGTGGACCGTCGGCTACTTATTCTTCTTGTTGTACTTCCAGTCTTGGAAGTCTGATAGGTATATCTAGCTAATGTGAACGTACATCATGTTGTATGTTTGAAGGATCAATCCATCATTTGTCTTCAATGAAATTTACGTCTCTTCTTACCACAAGATTTTTGGTGATAGGATTATACAACTTGTATTTCTTGTGTTGTTCAGTATAACCAGTGAAAATGCAACACTCATCTTTCTTGTCTAACTTTTTTTCGATTTCATCCGGTATATGTGAAAAGACAACAAAATCAAAGATTTGGATATGTGAGAGACTAGTCTTAGTGCCACTCCATGCTTCTTTAGGAATCTTGTCTTGGATAGTCACTATGGGTCATCTGTTCAACAAGTAGGCTAAGCATCCAACAGCTTCAGCCCAATACTCATCTGATAGCTTCTTGTGTGACATCATGCTACGAGACATGTTCATGATGGTCCAGTTCTTCCATTTAGAAACTCCATTTTGCTTTGGATTTTATCTTGTGGTGAACTATCTCTGGATGCCAGGCTGCTTGCAGAAGTCTGAAAACTCATGTGAATCATATTCACCTCCACCATCTGACCTTAGCATTTTAATGAAATTTCCATACTACTTCTCAGTGAGAGCCTGGAACTCTTTGAACTTGTATAAGGTTTCTTATTTGTTCGTGAGGAAATAAATCCATGTTTTCCTACTAAAATCATCAATAAAGGTCATAAAATAAAATCTGCCTCCTATGTATTGGGTTTGCATGGATCCACTGAGGTTTGTATGAAATAACTCAAGATTCTCGTCGGCTCTAGATGTGGAAGTGGGGAAACTATCCCTATGATTTTTACCAGTGGTACAATCCTCACAACTTCTAGATTGTTCGTGAATAACTTGTAATCCTTTGACCATTGACTGTTTGTGCAGGAGATTGACACTCTTGAAGGGAGTATGACTGAATCAACGGTTCCATAACCAGGATTCATCTTACCTTGAAACTATATGAGATATAGGATGTGAAAGGTTGGCATTCCTAACACTAAGAGGAAATATTCTATTCTTAGTCATTTCAACTTTGGCTATGAGTCTCTTACTGGGAGGTTTATCATATATACCACAGTATGTATCATGATACCTAACATCATACTGGTTCTGAAGTAATTGACCTATACTTATAAAAATTACATTCAAATGGGTTACATAAAGCACCGCATGAATGAATTTCTTTTCATTTTTATTATTAAGTATAGGAATAGTACCTTTTCTGTTTGTTGGAACCAGAAAGTCATCTCCTAGCTTGATATTCATGACAACAAAGGAATCCAAACTAGAGAATAGTGACTTGTTATTTATCATGTGATTTTTGCAACCTCTATCTAGCAGCCATAGATCTGAGCTGCAGTGTTCTTCAGTTGCTTGATAAGACAAAAACATCACTTCTAATGAACCTTCTTCTTATTTGGAGACATTGGCTCTACTATTGTGTTGGTTATTGTTCTAGTAAGATTGCTTCTTTATGCATTCTCATTCATAGTTCCCATACTTCTTGTTGTAGTTACACTTAACATTGGACTTATTGGTCCATCTCTTGCCTCTTCCCCTCTTACCTTGAGAGTTGTGAGAGTGTTTTGAATGCTATGAGTGTTCGTGATTGTGACTGGTTCTATCTTCTATAGCTGGAGACCCTCGACCTCTTCTTTCTATACCTCATCCTCCTATTCCTTGACCTCTATTGAGGGAATCCTTGGTGTTGAAGGCATTGGTCAACTATTCTTCTTCTTGAGTAAGTCGTGCATCATGAGATAGAATAGATCCAGTCAACTCTTCTAGAGTGAACTTAGATAGATCTTTTGCTTATTATATGGAAGTCACTACCATAACAAATGTATTGGTGAGACATCAAAGAATCTTTCAAGAAAAATGATCTTTTGTTCTAGCAGTTCACCATAAGTTTGGAATTGGGTCATAATACTCAAATCCCTAGTCATGAACTAATCCACAATTTCTGACTCTTTCATCTTCAAACTTTCAAATTGAAGGCATAGGGTTTGCATTCTTATTGGTTTAACACGATCGGTTACATTGTAGGTCACTGCAAGCAATTCCAATATTTATATGTGCTGGTAGCTCCCGAGATCCATGGGAAAATAGACTCCTCAATGCAACTTTGGATCATCCATGTGGTTGTGAGATATCGGTCTCGGGGAAATTCAAGAGCATTCTTCTGGGAATTATTCATTACGTCCCAATCAGTTGCATCAGTTTCTTTGAACTCGGTTTCCAACATATCCCAAGATTTGTTGAATTGCATAAACATATTCATTTTTATAAACCAAAATTCATAGTTAGCTCTGGTCAGAACAGGTCTGAAGATCGACTTCAATGAGCTTGTACTAGCCATCTGATATTACTAAAAAAAAAATCCCTTGATTTTCTCTTTTTTTCTTCTATTTAATAAAAACGAGCATCGCTTGTAGTGCAATGGCAACGGGAGGTGGAGAGGCGTGGTTCCAAGAATCAATGTAAGTCCCGTGTATTCACCGCTCTTTCCAAATTTTAAGAGAGTAGCGGCACCATGTTTCTCCTCTTCACAAGAGATGGTGGCACCGCTTTTTGAGTGTGGGAAATAAGCAGTGGCATCTATAGGTAACGCTCTGCCCGATTCTGGTAAAAAAAATTGTAATATGACGAAACTGGAAGAGGGCGCTTGTCTGCAAGAGGGAATGAGCTACACAATTTGTAAACAGATCTAAGGTTGGATAACGCATGTCAATTGAATGGCGTCCCTCCACAAGATTCACAATATCTCTTTGTAGTGCAGATCTAGAAACTCCCTATCAGTTGCGTAGTCACCTCCTGATCCAGGGGATCATTCGTCTTTCAAAGTTACATTGATCCAAGATAAAGAAAAATGGCTATTACAATGGTTCTTACATATGGTTTTGCATAGAGAATGCTATGTGCATAGGTTGTTGCTTGCCCACATGTTCCGAAACTAGACTTTGCATATATGTTATGAACCCCATCAAATGAAATTCTAATATGTTGCAATGTTGGCGGGATATTCATGTGACCTATATCGCGTAGCTCGGCGAAATTTCCCTTAATAGTTGTGGAAAGGTCACATAGTTAATGGTTAACTGTTTAATGTTTGGCTCACGGTCTGTTGACAACATCGAAGGTCGCAAGCATTTCCCTTCCGCAACGGCGGAAGCTTACAAGCCTATCCCCTTCCGCAACGTCGGAGCTATAAGGGATCGGAAGTCGAAAGCGGAACGAGAGCCGTAACGGTGGAGATATAAAGGCTTCCGACAGCCGCAACGACAGACACAATCTTGATCAGAAGGATAACACGTCCAGTAGCCGCAACGATGGAGATCACAAGACGTTCCCCGTCCACAACTGTGGAAACCAAAGTAAGTAAAGCCTCCGACTCAAAAACCAGCCAACAACCGATTGAGACCATCGAAGCCCGTTGCTTATCCTCTTCCGCAACAGCGAAGCATGGTTGACTAAAACTTTCGAAAGTTCAGTTTACATATGGTTCCGGAGGTCAGATCCTTGGCATGGCAGGATATTCACGGCTTATTCGTAACAGTTGGCAAGCTTTTCTTGGCAGTTATGCCACAACTAGAATAACATCGATAAGGAGATGAACAGTCTTAAGGCCGCATTTCAGGGGAGGTGAACAGTCGCATTTCTTGAACGTTTTTGCTCATTGTAACGGCAAAGATGAGTATAAAGGAGAGTTCATGAAGAAGCACAGACATCGTTTTTCTCAATTATAGGAGGCTAGGAGAGTTTGTTGTAAAACTATCCACATGCTATTGAAGTCGACTATTCTCAGTTATAACTTGGCTTCTTTTGTCTATTGAAGTCCAGTTTTGTAACTTTCAGAGAGGAGGTCTTGAAGACTTTACTGTTAATGTCCAGTTTTTGTGATTGTAAAGAGTCGACTGTCTTCTCTGTTCTATTTGGCTTTTCTTTGCTTTTGAAAGCCAATTCGTATTATTCCAGAGAAGAGGTCTTGCAGACTTTTGTCCATACTGCTGAAATTGATTTGCAGAGTCCAGAACCATTTGTACCATTTTTTTTAAAGCCATTAATTGGATCGGTACCCATTGGAGAGGGACTCGGAGACGTAGCCCAGTGGAGGGGGTGAACTCCATTATCAACTTCTGTTTGTGACTCTGTTTTTGTGTTTTCTGCTTGGCATCTGTTTATCAGTCTTGTTTTTCATTCCTGTTTTGAGCATTTAATTTATGTTAATGATGTTCCTTTAAGTAACCTGTTGCACGCATTCTTTTACAACAAACTTTTAATGCACTCAAGTCGAGGTCCTACGGATCATATTATGGTATCAGAGCTAGTTGACTACTTGTGCAAGTTTGTGAATGCTTTCCAGGTCCAGGTTAAAGCATGGTGAAGGAGAATTAGTTGAAGGAGATCCTGAGATTGGTTCCAGGAGAACATTCTCAAGCACCATGTCTTCTCCGCGAGGGGAAGAAGAAGGACATACCGAAAGGGAAAAAGCTATTATTTCTGAAACTGAGTTTCTGGAGGCTTTTATGAGAATGAAATCCATGATGGAAATTCTACTCAATGAGCGAGCAGAAAGGAAGAAGAAAGAAGAACGATATTCATCCAGAGATGCAAAAGTGAAGCCAGAAGAAAAGGGTAAAGGAGTAGGAGGTTATGGTGGTCCTCCTAACACTAATCATACTTTTTCTTCTTCTCATACTTCTCGTTCAAATAATGCAACTCCTAATATGCCTTATTTCAAATTGGATGTAAAATCTGAATTACCTATTTATAATGGAGATGTATATGCTAAAAAATTAGACAATTGGATCAAGCAGCTTGAAGTATATTGCAGGGTGCAGGCCATTAATGATGACCCTTCCAGGATTCAATTGGACACTTTGAGGATGAGTGGAATGGCTCTTACCTGGTGGGAGAGCAAGATTCAGCAAGATCTTTGAAAGAATGGTAAAATTATTTCAGTTTGGAATGAATTCATCGAAGTATTAAGAAAGCAATTTTATCCTTTAGGTCATATGAAACAATTAATAATGAGCTGGCAAACTTTTAGACAAGATAAAGGACAAATCATTCAAGAATATACTCATGAATTTAGAAAGAGGGCTATTGCATTGAATGTTGCATTAGATACACAAGAAACTCTTCTTAAGTACATTGGTGGTATGCATTCTTATCTGCGACATACTTGTTGATGTTTAACCCCAGTAATTTGGATGATGTATGTGTTCAAGCTACACACATTTAGAAGCTAGGGGTAAGCATGATAATGATTCATTTATGATGAAGTCATCTAAGTTTGACAACAAAGATAAAAGCAAAGAGAAGGGAAAGAAAATAGCTACCACCACGAAAGAGGGTGAAAAACCCACATGCTCGCATTGTCAGAAAGGGCATGATGTTTCTAAGTGTTGGAAACTTCATCCGGAGTTAAGGCCAAAGAAGTATGGAGGAAATAAAAACGAAGATGAGGATAATCAAGCAGCTACTGCAGCCATAATTCAAGACATGGGATCTGATTCAGGTGATGAGACTAAGATCACAGCAATAGGGATCCGAGGTAAAGATAAAGGTATATCTCTGTCCATTGATGCAAGTTCAAGTTCTAATTCATGTGCAAGTACAAGTACAAATCTGCTATCTACTTTTGTGCAAAGTGATAAAAGAAGAAGTGAACTGTTTCATGTTCGTGTCATTAAAAATCATACAAAGATTGATACATTGTTTGATAGTGGTTCTCAAGTGAATTTGATATCAGAAGAAGTGGTTAAGAAATTGCATTTAGTTACTATGCCTCATGAAAAACGCTATCCTCTTGGTTGGGTTACTAATTATACACAATTACAAGTTACAAAGAAAAATTAACACTTTAGGCTAGTTAACAAAAAAATACGCAAATGCATAAAAATACAGTCTTATTCATTATCCAAATTGCAATAGAAAGAACTTGTCTACATTTGGTATTTACATAGTAATTCTAACTTTTGGCCTTCTACTCCATTTTCTATCCTTGACTAACCCTAGGACTCTCTATCAAACTAGAATGTAATACTACCTATTAGGCAGCCATAAGACACACCTAAACCATTCTATTCTAGCCTAACCCTTTATAAAACCATTTCCCTAGACTCCTACCTTTCCCTCTCTCTAAAGGAAGGCTTATTCCTTTCATTTCCACACTACTTAGACCCCCAAAACTCTCCCTATATCTCTAACTATAATATCCATTTTGTATATCCTTTGAACACCACTAACTCATCCTAAGATTCCCTAACATATTCACTGTAATATCCTATTTAGGGCAGCCCTAAAAGCCTTCTTACCGACCTATCATATCCTAAGGTCACTTCCTTTCCTTCCCATCTTACCCACTCACTAATCCCTCACCTCAAATTTGTCCATAACCCAATTTAAAGTGGCACAAAGACACCCTAAAGGGACTATATATAAACAATCATTCCTAGCCATACTTAAACAAATTTGACAGGGGTATATAAACATCCATAACTTGGAAAAATACTAGAAAAATCCTTGAATTGCTTGCAAGTCATTGTGTCATCAAAAATCCAAGTGAATATACTTCTTATCATTCCTACTTGACTGGAAATTGCATCTTGGACTGTCATAAGACATTTTACTTGACTGGAAATTACATCTTGGACTGTCATAAGAAGTTTTACTTGACTGGAAATTTGATTTCATTTAACAGTCCCATTGGCTTGGAAACTTCTCACTTATAAAATTGTTTATCACTGTTGTTTACTTAAAAATATTGTAACTTTGTCTTGGTTAGCTAAAAAGTGAAATATAGGAATGTCATAATGCTAAATGCTTGGATGGAAATACTTTTATGTCGGTTGCAAGAGAGGTTGACTTTGTACGATATGATGATAACGTCCCATCAACACCACTAACATGCTTCAACCACGTGCATAATTGAAATTAAAACATCCCATAATTCTAGCGTCCCATAAAAAAATTTCTTCCTTGACAAATAAAAAATGAAACAAGTTCATGAATATGTGTCTTCTATAACGATCTATTGAGCACTTGCAATTTTAACGACCTATTGTACTTGTTACAATTTTAATGATTTAAGGGTTAGCATCCATAACCTAGGGTTTAGAATCCATGAGGAAACCCTAACCCTAACTGAAGTTTAAAGGTTAGCATGCATAACCTGGGATTTATAATCAATGAGGAAACCCTGACAGGTAATATCATGTTTAGGGCAGCCCTAATGGCCTTCCCCGCCTATCATAGCCTAAGATCACTTGCTTGCCTTAGTATCTTACCCACTCACTTCCTATCTTGTCATCGCTATTGATCCTTCCTTTGGTAGAGACATGTTCTCTTTGGCAATGCAATCATGGTTTGAAGGGTCATTTTGGCTAGCAAGTTCCTTTTATTTCAAAGGATTTTCCTTAGTCATCATCTTAATGGCCTACACAAGTGCATGATGACCTATCCAAAGGTCTGCACTTAGGATATCTAAGAAAATAAACACCATTCAAGTTTACTTAACAAATTCAACCCAAAATTATCTCAAATTAGCATGCATAACCAATGCTAGAATCTACCCAATCATAAAGATAATATAAGCTAAAATTCAAATCTCCACACTATAATTATTTTCATCATTAGGGTTTATAAACCCTAATCATCTTTCATCATAGAAGCACATGGCATTTCAGGCAAGTCTAGCTAGGGTTAGCATTTAGGCAAGTCTAGAAAGTAACTATTCATCAATTACAATAGTGTTAGCTAGGGTTTCGTATAACAAAGAAATTCAATTCATAACCTAGGGTTTAATTCAATTGTAACAATTTGATAATTTGAGTATTGTTCCTAGCATTTGCACACATTGGTATTTGCATTTGTGAACATATGAAATAGTAAGTAGTTCATATTAATCCCAATAAAATTATTTCATGTATGTGCATAGCCTAGGTATAGGGCCTTTTGGTTTTTACTTAAATGATACTAACCAATCTAATGATATATACCTAAAGAGGTCATAAAACCCTAGTTCCATCTCATAACTTGTAAACCCTAGTTATAATATGCAATTTGTAGTTCATGAAACCCTAGTTGGTTTTCAATTTGTAAGTGTATCCTAGGGCTATATGGCCATTTGGTTTCTACTTAAATGATACTAACTAGTCTAATTTGATGTTCAAACCTAAAGAGTTCATAAAACCCTAGTTTGTAGTTCCATGTCTCAATATGTGAACCCTAGTTTTATTATGCAGGTTGTTGGATTATATTCTAGTACATCAATAATATAATTCTGCAACATGTGCTTTCTTAGGGATATATAGACACATTGGGCCATGAAAACATGAGGGGGAGGGACATTTTCAACCCAAGTTATAGCATGCAATTGTATTTCATGAAACCCTAGCTGGTTTAGGATGTGTACATGTACATGTGTTTCTACTTCCATCTCATAACCTGTAAAGAGTTCACAAAACCCTACCAACTAATATAACAAAACATAACATAACATACCATAACATACTAACATCACACCATTCTAACACACCATACCATACTAGCATACCATACCATACCCTACAATACCCTATGATACTAACATCATACCATGTACTAACATACCATACCATACCATACTAACATACAACATACCATACCATTTTAGTTCCATCACATAATTTGTAAAGAGGTCATAAAACCCTACTTCCATCTCATTACTTCTCAACACTACTTATAGCGTGCAATTGTAGATTGTGAAACTATAGCATGCAATTGTAGTTCATGAAACACTAGTATGAAAGTCTCAATGAGATTGTAGCTCATGAAACCCTAGCATGCAATGGTAGTTCATGAAACCGTAGGTATGTTTCTCTTTTCCATCTCATGACTTGTAAATAGGTCATAAAATGCTACTTCCATCTCATAACTTTTCAACCCTAGTTATAGCATGCAATTTGTATTTCATGAAACTATAGCATGTAATTGTAGTTCATGAAACCCTAGTATGCAATTGTAGTTCATGAAACCCTAGTATGAAAGTCTCAATGAGATTGTAGTTCATGAAACCCTAGCATTCAATGGTAGTTCATGAAACCCTAGGTGTGTTTCTCTTTTCCATCTCATAACTTGTAAAGAGATAATAAAAATATACTTCCATCTCATAACTTTTCAAACCTAGTTATAGCATGCAATTTGTAGTTCATAAAACTATAGCATGCAATTGTAGTTCATGAAACCCTAGTATGCAATTATAGTTC
>LPNX010771062.1:286610-366088 GCA_001517045.1 Pseudotsuga menziesii
CTCATCATCATTCCATTGGAAATGCTTGAAAAAGAATCAAAACAAAGTTTTTACTTAGCAAATGCATGCACGCGTCTTTAACGTGCATGCACAAAGTAGCATGCACGCACTTTTAGTGCGTGCGCACCCAGAGAGCGTGATCGTGCTTCTAGTGCGTGCACGTTATGTTTTAAACTACGCGCGTGCGTGATTTAAATTTAGAATTTTGACGATACCTTTTTTCCAACCAACGTGGTGGATGACTTGGTTGCTTTGGTTTTAGGTTCGGGTTGCCTAACCAGGTGGTTTGGACTGTCTTATGACATAAAAACTTGTTTTGTACCACTTTTGTTATTTCGTGCATGATTTTCCATATGCCATGCTTGTCCACTATTAATGAAAATTCACACACTTGTGTAACTCTGTCTGTAGATTCTGAATATGTAATTTTTATTTAAATCTATTATCTTTTTCTATTTTTTATTTAATTTTAAATGGACTAACGTCAATCTAACACAAAAGGTAGGCTATCTGCTTCAGCTATAACTTTTGATTGCCTCGCCTATTTAAAAAACGGAAATGAACCCGCACAAGAAGACACAAAGATCTACATCCAAAAAAAAATATCGTTCATTGACTATGTTAAGACCAAGATGTGGTGGACCAACGCTCGACCTTGTCATTTTAGATATGAAAAAATATCGCTACACTAGACACACCTGTTATTTACAACTCTATATAATTTTTTTCACAAAATTCCACCATTTGCATACCAAACGAGTGGACCAACTCAAACTCAAACATATTCATTATTTTTGGGGAAAAATATAACATACCAACCTTAAAAGAACCTCGTTTTTTGGGATTTATGCTTAGTTTCCATCAATAAAAGTTATATATTCTGGAAAGTAATCTGATTGTCCACGTTTCATATTTTTACACCATATTCCAAAAAGTTGTGTAGGTACCTCTAATATTGTTTTTTGACGTTCGAATTTCTGTTTTTCGAGAAGTCCATTGCAACGAATGCTTCATAAGTGACCAGCATTAGCTTGCACCAGCCCATATAATAGAGACATTAGATTGTGCATTAATTTATTCTAGAATGAATTCTTAGTGAATCATGAATTAGTTCTTATTACCCTTTCTATTGAAAATAATGATTACCTTTTAATTAAAGAACATAAACTTTACCATATAAAGAGTTAGATAAGGACAACTTTGATCATTATTGATTTTCAGTAATGTTCATAAGGAAATAAGTATATAGTGATAAATGTTGAGTTAAATGATCTGAAATTTATTTGAATAGAAGTTATGAAATTGTGATAAGAATTAGTATCCTATATAAACCCGAGATTATAAATATAGAACCTCACTGAACGAAGCATTATAGTCCACTCATAACTTTAGGTTTGAGACTCGGTGCTTAGAGATAAGCGTATAGGGGAGAAATAAGATGACTTTAATATTAGTTGGTGAAAAGGATAGATTTAAATAACAGTGAGCCCCAATACTTTAAACCTCAGAGACACGAATTGTCTTTTTTCCTACTCTGTCGGTTCAATGGCAAGACCGGGCATTAGCAAACCAAAAAGAATATGTTTCAATGGCAAGACCGGGCGTTAGCAAACCAAAAAGAATATGTTCTGCAGACTAGGATCTCTGTAATCAAATATTTTAAAATCTTGGGCATCAAAAAACCAAGAAGAATATGTTTTGCAGGCTGGGATCTCTATAATCAAACGTTTGAAAATGTTAGGTGTCACCAAACCAAAAGGAAGACTTTTTACAGACAAGGATCCTTGAAATCTAACGTTTTAAAATGCTGGGTGACCGGTTGGAACTGGAGGTTTTTCGTTAAACTATAACAGAAGAACTCAACATTAGGATCGATATTTACCCTATCAGGTAGGCCTCAGTTGTTCTTATTATCGCAATTAATGATTTCAGTGAAAGTAGGTACTCTTCGTTTTAATGTTAAAATTATCTGGCAGAGATTTATTACCCAGCTAGTGGAAATTAGACACTCGAAAGTTGAAATTGAAACGATTGGGTAGTGGAGATCTTGAAGCAGGTTGGCCGTATCTAGAAATGATTGGGAAAACCAAAACTACATCGAATGATTGAGTCAAAACAATTCTTAGTTGCCTCACTACTCGGAAACAAAGGAGCCTTCAACCTAAATATAAATGATTCCAAATTCTTTTTAATCTGGATGAAACAAAGATGCTTTTAATACCAAAACAAAGATGCTTTTAATCCCAAAGTCTCAAGGAAAAAATGATGGTGATTTGCTTTTTTTTTGTTTTGGTATCCTTACTACTATTGCATGAGTAAGAGGTATAATAAATTTAAATAAAATATAATTGTACTATGGGATGAGTAATCTAGCTATAATAAATCTAACTAAAACAGAATTGTTTTAAATTGATTAGATTATATGGATTAGGCCACAACCTATTGTTATCTTTTTTTTTCATTACTAAACACCTTTTATATTTGAGATGATGTCATTTAAATTGAATATTATGGTAGGAATAGAAATAAAGGATAACCTTCTTTATATGAAATGAATTATCTTGTGATTTTGTTTATGAAATATGCAGCCACATAATAATTATTGGTATGTTCTCTTATTTGATTTAAAAGAAGACCAAACAATGTGATATGTAAATGTATATGGAAGAATAATAAAAATACATCACAACTAGGAGTCAAACAGAATGATGTTGATGGTTAAAGTCCACTAAGACCAGAGTTGGTATATCGAACCTGAAACCATATAATTAGTTTGTTTTAAGATTGTATTCCTATGCTCAAAGAGCTTGGTGAGAAGTGTCTCAAGCTTACTATAATTTTGACAAGTTAAAAGGCTAGGAAGGTCGTTATTGCGTACCAGCATTCTAAGAGGAAGTGATTTTCATCTTCAATGCTCATATTCTCATAGAGATTGCAGATCCTTTCCACCCATAGTGTTTTAGGAAGTGTCCAACCACCTGTTACACTATGGAGCTCATGAGAGTTCGTTCTTATCTTGGCTTTATTAGTTATTTTCTTTGAACTAGTTAAAACAGAGAGGTACTTTTGACCTTCCAGAGTAGGGTTGATGACCTCTTTATAGTATCTGAATTTTCTTTTAGCCTCTAAATCTTTCTCACACCACATTTTCTCTTTAAAATTAGAAGTAACAATGTTTTGAATGTTATTAATATTTTGCAATTCATTATTTTCATGGATCTCCTAGTGGTTTAACTAGGCCCTCGTATCTTTATAGCAACCTCGCTTGAGCCTAAGGTGGTTTTGGTTGGAATTAAAAGCTAGCTTAGGAAGTCTATAGTCTCCCATGTTATTGATTTTGTGCTTGTATAACATGAGCCTAGTCATAGCTAGGCTCTCTATAGGGGAAAGACCCACTTCTATAAGGAGAATAAGATATGGTGTATTTCTTTTAATTTTGAGGTTATACCTTATAAAACCCTTATGGATTTGGTCAATCTTTCTCCAAAATTCTCTATAAATGTTGCAACCCAAAATCTTAGATCCATATAAAAATAATAAAAATACATCACAAACTAAGAGCCACACAATATAATATGTAAATATATAAAAAAATAATAAAAATACATCACAAACTATAGATATCCAAATTCTCATCATCAAACTATATTTTACATAAATATTAATATGAACCTTGCAAATACAAAAAAAAAATCCTTCTAATACTTTTCACTAGCAAACAAAAACCCTCTAAAAACCATAAAAATGTGAATAAACGAAGATAAAATTGGTGTTATAAAATTGTTTTTTCTTCACTTAGAAATGTCAAATTTAAACGACCCCTATTTATAGTGGGGACATATCCTTGATGTTTTGTCTATCAAAAACATGTCTCTCTATCATAGTTCAAACCAATTTATTCATTAATTCTTTTTAATATCACGAGAGGACTCCATAACACTTGAAGCAAAATTACAGGTTAAATGTTAAAAAAGTGTTTTTTTTTTTCAACTGTTCTTTTTAATATCACGAGAGGACTCCATACCACTTAAAGCAAAATTACAGGTTAGATGTTAAAAAAGTGTTTTTTTTTTACACTGTTCTGTATCCCATAAATAGGCTGAAAATAATGCCCTCCACGGGATTTAGTTCCATCATACTTTTGTAAATACATAAGAAAAACAAGATTTAAAATTTAAAATTACTAATTTTTTATTTCAAATGAATTATTCAGTGTAGTGTTATTTTTCGATACAACATACCAAAAAAATACTATATTAATAAATAATGTAGATTATATTTAAACGAGTGTAGCAATCAGCACGACCCAGGCCGACGCAACCATTGATATATGGATTGGCAATACATTTTTATTATAAATTAAGGCGAGTAGCGTGCAGTTTCTTGCCTCATAAAGCCAAAGGCATTCGTTTCTTGCGTAACAGTATTGATATTAACACTCATTCCAGATTCTTATAATATAGAAATGGATACAGAAGGAGAACGATTATTCGTTGAAGTTCAGGAGATTATAAGAGATATTAGAGAACTCAAAGAACAATGGGAGAATCAGAATTTTGATCCTTGGGAAGTTGATGCACGAATGGCCCGAGTATATGAGACAGAGATTAGAAGAAGAGAATTTATGCACCAATGGAGTCTGTTAGGGAGTGGAATCCCAGATCCTGTTAATGTCAAGTTACAACGGAGAATGAGGGAACTTTGTGAACAACAATTACCATGGCAAGAGCAATTTTACGCAGTAGAAGCAGTAGCACAAGTTTTATATGAACAAGTTGACGTTATTATAGAAACGTTTGGGGAACTTGAGGAACTATGGCAGGCTGCTAATGCTGAACCGGCCCCAAGCACAACAACCCAAACTCTTCCGTTAAGCAACATGATGCGAGAGTTTATTAGACAATGGAACTTTATTAAAAATATGATGGAGGAATTTTTTGCTGACTTGGACGATTTTTCTATTATGTTCGCCCCGCAAATCAATCTCGAGTTGCAACAGAGACGGACAGAAATTACAGAACTTGGTTTGAGATGGCAACAACAAGTGTTACAGATTGACCGTGTTGAAATCATACGCATTCCTATTTCAGACGACCATATCAGTGACAGCAATAGAAGTACTTCAACATGTCCAATTTGCCTCGATGATTTTGTATTGGGAGAAGCAGGGGGTCAGCTCCACTGCGGTCACCTGTTCCATCAACATTGCATTTCGATGTGGTTGACAACATCAACATCAAATAACAGTTGTCCCATCTGCCGTCGGGTATTTCCACGTAGTTGAGTTACTATTAATCGTTATGAGTTACAATCAGTTAGTTTCTTTACTATAGTAAAACCTTAAGAGTATTTGATTATTATACAATTCTTTTTTATTAAATCTTTATTTGTCATTAAAGCTTGTAAGTTTATGTTTTAAATGCAAAAACATGTTAATAAAAGCTATAAAATAATGTTAGTGTATCAATCATGTTGTACATTTTATCTTGTGTATTTGTATGAAAAATAGTCATTTTCTTTTGCTTCCTATATGTTATTTTTTTTAATGAGAGGTTCTTTATTTATAATCTTTATATTTCAAATATTTCAATTTTTATGAAATAAGAATTAAAAAAAATAGCTAAAATAAATATGAATTATTATTTTTAATGGTCACCTTAAATTAGTGTTTATTTTAATCTTAATTAAATTAGGTTATATATATGTGTGTGTGCGCGAGCAGGCATCAAATTCTACACCACCAACTAAAGTACCTTCTCATAAATAAACTCTTTGTTTGTAGTCTAACATAGCAGGTGCATCTTTTACCTCGGTCATTGATTCAAGTGCTTCATGTGCACAATGGAGACAACAATTCGACTTAATTATTTTAATATAGTTATGGTGGAAGCATATTAACAATAAACAAAGCAGAAAATACACTACACACATAAACATACACACACACACAATGCAAGAATTCAAACATCTTTTGTTACTTCATTACTGCTCAATTACTTACTTCATATTACAATAATCTGCATGTTTAAATAGAGTGCTGAGAATGATTGGGTTGTCTACCCGTTAAGTTTAGTTACAATAGAAGTTGGAAGGGTTACATAAGTTCAATCGTCACAAACAAATGGAAGACATAGAGACAATCCTTTGTAATTGTGTTGCTTGTTCGTGTCGAGGTGCTGAATATTTCAAAGTAGAGATTGAGTTTGTTGACATTGTGTTGAGGTGTGGAACCTGTCAAAGTCAATGTTGAACCTGTGGAGGTGTAGAACTTGTCGAAGTCATTGTTGAACTTGTTGAGGTCGATGTTGACATTTGTAGTCTTCGACAAACAATGCAAGCTACTCAATGGATCATACCTCCTTCCTTAAGTAACAATGGTTCACATTGTTTGCTCGTACATATAAAAAAATTTGTTGGTTAGTTCAGTAATGGAACAAACCCAACGAGTAAAACCAGTTGACATGGGTTCCCATGCTGTCGATGCTCAATTCATCGCGATCTCCCTGAGCACCGGTCGAGACGCGTTTTACCCTGTCGACAAACACCCACAAAGCAAATGAAGTCTCACTTGAGATGTTCATCGATAATTCATCAACTTATCTAACAGATCTGACTAGTTACTTAATCCTCAACATGACCATTCATCATTGCTCTTAACATATCAAATTATTCATTTATAACTGAAATAATCATATTGTTGCGCAAACATATCTAGATAGATAACATCATTTAAAAGAAGGAAACATCGCATCATAGATCCATGTCACACATCCAATTTACATTCACCATCAGACCGTTGGAATAGTAAGGTAGAAAAAGATAAAAGAAACAACAATTTAGATCAACTTCCATCTTATCATATTACTTTTGTGCAACAATCCACAGATTCAAAACATGCAACAATTCAACAAGAACCAATAATTGCTTCCTTGAGACTCCAAGTATATATGGCATCAAACTCTTAGTTATGTATCTCTCCCTCTTAACATTTGCAATTCTACTTCTATTTATAGACATGTGCCTTTACATTCATGGTTCACTTGGACAACTTCCTAACTAACTTCTAACTCATTCTACAAAATAATGACCAATTTCCACAAAATATGGTCGAGAGTACAAAAAGTGACATAAAGTATTCAAAATATTCTCTCTTACATCTTGCGCATCATCTTTCACTTGCATAGTGTCTTTTGAGATTGCATAGCATATGAGATTTTGCATCACTGACTTGTCCCAAAACCCCTGCAAACAGGCCCCCAACACAATCTTGTGGCTCGCCCTTGAGCCATACTTAAATTGACATGGTAAACTCACTAATCTTGGATTTGTTGGATGTAAGAGAATTTGACCAAAGATAAAATTGAAGTTAATTTTATATTCAAGCATCTTTAGTGTTGAGCCAATTCAGGCCTACTGCTGTAACCATCGCTTTCATACCATATGTAAAAAACCTCAAATTTCGTAAAAAAAAAAATTCTTTCAATCATATATCTTCAAACACGTTAATAAAAATCCCTAACTTTTATATAGAATTATTGAACATTAGAGAGTTTATTACTTAACCTTAGCCTTATAAATTTATCATTGTTTCCTTAAACCTTAGAATCCAATTCCCAAAATTAGTTTTCCAAACAATTCAATGTTTAAACCAAAATTGGTAAGTTTATTATTCTTCCGCATTGACCAGTCCACAATGATCCTTCCACAAGAATCATTCCAAAAGGACCCTTCTACAATGTGTATTGCATATTGCGGGATTCAAATTAACTACAATAAAAAATAACCTTTCACAAATAGCCTTCCGTAATGCAGATTGCGGATTGCAGACACCCATAAATTCACTAACAAATTAACCTTCCTCTTTATTCTTTCGACAATATGGATTATGGATCGCAGAAACCCATAAAACATTTTACAATTTAAATTTCCTCTTTCCGCAATGCGGATTGTGGATTGCAAAAAAATTAAATTCTTTTATAAATTAACCTCCATAATGGGGCTTTGACAACTCCTATGATTCATCGATCGCTTTGCATATTTGATCATGACCGTTGATCTAACTTCCTTGTGCATTCTGTACTGAAATATTCCGCAACTTTTGTGAGCGGTTGATATTCTTGCAAACTTAATCTCTACCGTTGATCTGACTTCCTTGTGGATCCCCATCTTCCACAATACGTATTGTTGATTACGGGTGCACTATGGAGACAAGGCTGAAAATCATGATGAGAGATTCCATCCAGTGAAGGCTAGTTTTTCAAAATCACACGCCTCCCTTATTGATTTAGGAGCCTCCAATCACATGGTTGAATCCGAAAAATTATTATCTTCATCACAACTTACTGATGTTCCAATTATTCACATGTGAGATGACACTAAAATTCGAGCGGAAGGAAAGGGTTCAATCAATTTAGAGCATGGAGTGTTCAAGAATGTACTCTATGTTCCCTCCTTAGCTACAAAGTTTGTGTTTGTATACTAGATGTCACATACTGGCTCACCAAAGCCAGTGGTATTTGGTCTCAACTGCATGGATATATCGAATATCCAAATTGGGAAGCTTATAGTGAAAGGTGTTGCAAACCATGAATCCAAGAAATATGAATTCTCGCACTTTTTGCAATACTCGAAATGAGAGTCATCTCCGGTGCCACTTGAAAGGGAAGGTAGATTCATCCTACCTAAATATTTTGCATATGATAACATTTCCATTAAAGCGTCAAATTTAAAATTAGAAGCATAGTACTATGTTCAACCACTTTATGGAATTGAGGATAAAGTTCAATCATATCCAGATCTAGATCTAGTCCTTAATCCCAATCCAAATCCTAAATGGGATCAATGTTTATTGAGGAAGCTGGGAACATGACTAGAGAGGAATCTGACATGAGGAGAACATCATCGTAGTTACAAAAAGAGAGGCTTGCGATATGTCAAGTAAATTCACTTCTTCCATAGAGGTGCTACAAACTCATGGAGAGATGTTACATGATCGTAAGGCATGATCAACAATTTTTCTCATTGAAGAACAAATTGGATCATGTCACTCTTCCTACAAAAACAAGAGACAAATGAAACATTTATTCTCCTATATTCCATCAGAGTGAAAGAACATGGATAGGTTCACATGCACGGTACCAGGAAACTAGTGCACACAAGAACCATCACACAACATTACTGCTCCACAGAGATGCATATTGCAAAGCAGAAAAACTTAAGATTGGATGTTCATGTTAGGAGGGAAAGCAAACATATGGTGAGACGGTTATCCATAGAAAAAGTATCCTTCATGGAGGTAACTTACTTTATTGTTGAATATTTCATGTGATCATGCCTTACTGGATCTCGAAGTCTTTTTTTTGTCTTTCTTTTGGGAAAATTCAATAAGAGAGTCACTCACTCTTTCATGTATTCATTTATTTACAAATATCCCATCTCATGATCGTATTCTTTTTCTTTCCAGAGAGAATCGGAACATGTTTTTTGCAACTTTTCTTTTTTGAAGAAACCCTTTAATTTAATCCATTTCCCTAGCAAGTAAGCCTTGCGGTTTTGTTGCTACAATCTTTCTCTATGATAATCAAAATAAGCCGATAGGCATTAACTATTCTCATTGCAATGCTATTTTTTTCAATTTAGTGGAGAAATCTCCTTTTTATTTTTATTTTAATAGAGGGGATTTAATTCCCTATCATTGTTATTTATTCTCTTGCATTGAAAGAAAGGGGCCATCCCACGTGATAACTATATTAGACTTCTATCATAAATGAGGAGCCGAAACTTTTGTTTTACATAAACATTGTTAATTTTGATGAGTGGGGATTGGTAAATCATGTAAAACTGTGTGATTAATCATGTAAAACTGTGTGATTAATGTTTTTTGTAGGATTGAAATCCGACGGTATATTGCAGAAAATCATACCCATTGTTGCCAATCTTTTTGTTTTCCCTCTTCTTATAAAAATATATAACAATCTATAAATCTGTTAAGGGAACCATTACTACTGCATGAAAGCCTTCTATTTTTTTATGCATAGATATTACTTCAATCTTATGTATGTTGTGGAAAATAAAACAGCTTCTCTACAAAGTTGAGAATTCTCCTTCTATTGTTTCGTAGAAGACTCTAGGTAATGAAATATATGAATTGTGTTAGGTGGGAAGAAAATGGTTACAATGGAGAATTTTTTCCATTACAAATCAAGCTAAAAGTCAATATGAAAACTGTGGTTTTTAGTGGAATGCATTTTATTGTAAAAGAAAACAATGAGGAAGGAGAAGCGCAATGGGAAAATTGAAAGTCTTCTCATTATTAAGAACACCTTAAATAGGAAATACAAATGACAATACTATGGGTGAAAACCATATGTGAGTCAATACCATGGATGACCTAACTCACTAACTAAACACGGGTGAAATTACATTCTTCAACACACACTCTTAATCTCAACCAGTAGTACATATTCAGCACTGTCTATGCCTAAGTGCTCTCTCTGATATACAAATGCATACGTTCCCAATGGTTTGGTGAACATGTAAATTTCTCCTTAGATCCACAAAGCAGTAAATAAATTTTTCCATCATTGACTAGCTCACGAATGAAATGATAACGAGTGTCAATGTGTTTGTTTTTTCTATGAAATACATTATGTTTAGACAACTGTATTGCAGAGATATTATCACAAAAAATAGAAGTGGGATCTTTTGCAGTGTGTCACATATCCTCTAACAGTCTTCTTAGCCAAACTGGATGGCAATCTAAAGTGGTGGTTGCTATATATTCTACTCCCACAGAAAAAATGCTCGCAATGGGTTGTTTCTGAGATGTCCAAGAGATCATATTTGTACCCAAATGGAAAGAAAAAACATATTTTCTTTTCCTATCTTCAATAATACCTGCAAAATCACTGTCAATGTACCCTGTGAGAGTACTTCCCAATGTATGAGTGTACCAAAGGCCATATCCAAGTGTGCCTGCAACATATCTTGGAATTATTTTTCCAAATTTCCAGTAAGAGTCTTTGGGAGACTCCATAAATATGGAAATAAGACTGATAGCATACATCAAATCAGGTCTAGTTGCAGTCCAGTACATTAAAATTCCTACCATTTGTTTATAAAGTGTATTATTTACTGCCGGATCATCATCATTCTTAGTTTACTTAGTGCCAATAGCTATGGGGGTTTATGCTAGTTTACATTTATCCACTCTGAATCTCTACAAATTATCGGTAGCATACTTATGATGATAGATAAAAATATCTTTATCAGTTTGAGTAACATCTAGGCCAAGGAAGTACTTCATCAGTCCTAGATCAGTCATTTCAAATTCCTTTTTCATGATTGTCCTGAAATATTCAAGCATCAAATTACTAGTGTAAATCATGTGATCAACATAAATACATACCATCAATATTTTACCTTGCTATGTTTTGACATATAGAGTGGGATCATTGTTGCTTTTGCTGAAACCATTATTGATGAGGTAGGAGTCAATCCTAATGTAACAATCTTATGGAGCTTGTTTTAGACCATACAAAGCCTTTTTTAGCTTAGACAATTTATCTTCATGACATTTGTTAGTATAACTAGGTGGCCGGTATACATAAACTTATTCTTTAAGAATTACATTCTGAAAAGAATATTTCACATCCATTTGATACAGAGGCCATTGATTTTGTGTTGCAATGGAAAGTACCACTCTGATGGTATCGATCCTTGCTATATGAGCAAAGGTTTCATCATAATCTACACCATAATTCTGTACATATCCTTTGGCAACCAACCTTTCCTTGTTCTTTTCAAGTTCTCCCTTTTTATTCAATTTGGTCTTATAGACCCATTTGACTCCAATATTGGTTTTGTCTGTAGGGATATCAATAAGATCCCAAGTCTAGTTTTTCTTTAATGTATCAATTTCTTCATTCATGGATTTTACCAACTGTGCATCTTTCATTTCTTTATTAAAATATGTCTCCTGACACGAGAACGGAGCATACTAAAGTTTATCTTCAAGAGTTGGATTGTGTTCATATAACTCTCTCAATATTTTGGTTTTTTGGTTCGATGGTGGACTGTCACCTGCTTCTTCTTGCTGTTGTACTTTGAGTCTTGCAAGTCCGATAGGTATATCTAGCTAATGTGAATGTTCTTCATGTTGTATGTTTGAAGGATCACTCCAGCATTTGTCTTTAATGAACTGTACATCTCTTCTCACCACAATTTTTTTGGTGACAGGACTATACAACTTGTATGCCTTGTGTTGTTCAGTATAACCAGTGAAAATGAAATGCTCATCTTTCTTGTCTAACTTTCTTCCAAGTTCATAAGGTATATGTGAAAAGAAAACAAAATCAAAGATTCGGATATGTGAGACACTAGTCTTAGTGCCACTCCATGCTTCTTTAGGAATCTTGTCTTGTATAGTCACTATGGGTGATCCGTTCCACAAGTAGGATAAGCATCCAACAGCTTCAACCCAATACTCACCTGATAGCTTCTTGTGTGACATCATGCTACGGGACATGTTCATGATGGTCGAGTTCTTCCATTCAGCAACTTTGTTTTGTTGTGGAGTGTATCTAGTGGTGAATTGTCTCTGGATGCCATGCTACCTGCAGAAGTCTGAAAACTCATGTGAATCATATTCACCTCCACCATCTGACCTTAGCATTTTAATGAACTTTCCCGACTACTTCTCAGTGAGAGGCTGGAACTCTTTGAACTTGTATAAGGTCTCTTATTTGTTCTTGAGGAAATAAATCCATGTTTTCCTGATAAGATCATCAATAAAGGTCAGAAAATAAAATCTTCCTCCTATGAATTGGGTTTGCATGGGTCCACAGAGCTCTGTATGAACTAACTCAAGATGCTCTTTGGCTCTAGATGTGGAAGTGGGGAAACTATCTCTATGATGTCTATGAGTGGTACAATCCTCTAAGATGCTAGATTGTTCATGAATAACTGGTAATCCTTTGACCATTGACTGTTTGTGTAGGATATTGAGACTCTTGAAGGGAATATGACCGAATCAACAGTTCCATAAAAAAAATTCATCTTTTCTTGAAACTGTATGAGATACAGGATGTGGAAGGTTGGCACTCATAATACTGAGAGGAAATATTCTATTCTTAGTTATTTCAACTTTGGCTATGAGTCTCTTACTGGGAGGTTTATCATAGATAGCACTGTATGTATCATGATACCTAACAACATATTGGTTCTGAAGTAATTGACCTATATTGATAAAATTTACATTCAAATGAGTTACATAAACCACGTCATGAACATATTTCTTTTCATTTTGCTTATTAAATATAGGAATAGTATGTTTTTCGTTTCTTGGAACCAGAAAGTCATCACCTAGCTTGATATTCATGACAACAAAGGAATCCAAACTAGATAATAGTGACTTGTTACATATCATGTGATTGTTGCAACCTTTATCTAGCAGCCATAGATCTGAGTTGCAGTGTTCTTCAGTTGCTTGATAAGACAAAACCATCACCTCTAATGAACTTTCTTCTTCTTTGGATACATTGTCTCTACTATTGTTTTGACTATTGTTCTGGTAAGATTGCTTCTTTTTGCATTCTCATTCATAGTTCCCATACTTCTTGCAGTAGTTACACTTAACATTGGACTTATTGGTCCATCTCTTGCCTCTTCCCCTCTTACATTGAGAGTTGTGAGAGTGTTTTGAATGCTCTCAGTGTTCGTGATTGTGGCTGGTTCTATCTTCTATAGCTGGAGACCCTTGACCTCTTCTTTCTCTACCTCGTCCTCCTCTACCTTGACCTTTGTTGAGGTAATCCTGGGTGTTGAATGCATTGGTTAACTATTCTTCTTCTTGACTGAATTACACTTCATGAGATATAATAGATCCAGTCAACTCTTCTAGGGTGAACTTAGACAGGTCTTTTGCTTCTTCTATGGAATTCACTACCATAGCAAATGTCTTGGTGAGACACCAAAGAATCTTTCAAGAAAAATGATCTTTTGTTCTAGCAGTTCACCATAAGTTCAGAATTGGATCACAATACTCGAATCCCTAGTCATGAACTAATCCATAGTTTCTAACTCTTTCATCTTCAAACTTTCAAATTGAAGGCATAGGGTTTGCATTCTTATTAGTTTAACACAATCAGTTACCTTGTAAGTCACTGCAGTTCCAATCTTGATATGTGCTGGTAGCTCCTGAGATCTGTGGGAAAATGGACTCCTCAATGCAACTTTGGATCATCCAAGTGGTTGTAAGATATCGATCTCAGTGAAATTCAAGAACGTTCTTCTGGGACTTATTCATTATGGCCTAGTCATTTGCATCAAGTTCTTTGAACTTGGTTTCCACCATATCCCAACATTTGTTGAATTGCATAAATGTATTCATTTTTATAAACCAAAATTCATAGTTAGCTCCGGTCAGAACAGGTCTAAAGATCGACTTCAACGAGCTCGTACTAGCCATCTAATATTACTAAAAAAAACATCCCTTGCTTTTCTCTTTTTTTTCTATTTAATAAAAATGAGCACCGCTCGTGGTGAAATGGCAATGGAAGGTGGAGAGGCGACATGCCAGAAATTGGTGTAAGTCTTGTGTATTCACCGCTCTTTCCAAATTTTAGGAGAGCAATGGCACCTCATTTCTCCTCTTCACAAGAGGTGGTGGCACCACTTTTTGAGTATGGGAAATAAGTAGTGGCCTCTATAGTTAACGCTCTACCCAGTTCTAGAAAAACAATTTGTGATCGAACGAATTGGAAGAGGGCAGTTGTCTGCAAGAGGGAATGAGCTACACAATTTGTAAACAAATCTGAGGTTGGATCACGCATGTCAATTGAATGGTGTCCCTCTACGAGATTCAAAATCTCTCTTTGTAGTGCAGATCTAGAAACTCCCTATCGGCTGCGTAGTCACCTCCAGTGGAGTTGGAACAGCAGGAAAAAAATTTGAAAGAAATCATGGGAAGCTGTCCAATGGCATGGGCTACTTCCTCAAGCCTTAACGCTGGAAAATTTGGTGGGTACTCACCTCCATGGGTTTTTTCGTCCTTCAAATTTTCAAACAACTTTAAGTTCATATATGAATAGAAGCAATGATTTTCATGAATATGGTGTAGTTGCATATCCAAATGTGACATCTGGAATAAAATTCATGCTCCAACACCGAGATCATTATGATTTTCCTCCATGTGATTTGCAGAATAAAAATCCAGTGTGTTCGTAACCCTAGAATTCAATGAATAAATAACATCCCAGTTGAGGAGGTAGCAAAGCAATCTAAGAAATTATCTCCACGTTTTTTATAGGGTTAGGAAAAAAAAACAAAAAATTGGATCTAGAAAATAAAATAGTGTGCCCTAGCTTGGGAGGCAAGCCATTTGCAAATGGATTCTCGGTAAGAGTGCTTTCCACTCTGTGAAAAGGCTTACCCCAACAATTGATGGATTGGGTCGTAAGCTCTGATACCATGTAAAGGAAAACAATGAAGCCGGAGAAGCAAAATGGGAAGATTGAATGCCTTCTCATCATTAAGAACAACTTAAATAAGAAATACAAATGACAATATTATGGGTTAAATCCATAGGTGAGTAAATACAATGGGTGACCTAATTCACTAACTAACCACATGTAAGATTGCATTCTTCAACATCTATGAATGCAAAAAATAGAGTGGTCTCTTCTTATAATACCGATTCCACTTTATTTTTTTAACGTATAATAGTGTCTCTATGTTAATTGTGGGGAGGGTAAGAACATCCCTAAGATATTTTCAATCATTGTTTTTATCCTTGTGTTTCCAGTTTAGTCTAGGTTGAAAAGAGAAATAGTCGCCATGTAATTGACTTATTGTTTATGTAGTATTTTAACTGCTAACTGAAAGTAAATTATAGAATCCTTCATATGGAGATCCAAACTCCCATTTTATGTAATAGCCCAAAACTTAATCGTAATCAGAGATCTAACTCTCGTTTGTTGAAGCTCAATTTCACTCTATGAATGCTAAGTTTATTGTTTAAGATATTTAATAAGAGAACCAAGTTTGATTCCTTGCAAATCAATCATTTCTTGTTAAGAGAGAGCCTAGATTCTTAATTAAATTTGAACCTTATTGGTTAATAACCAAATTCCTTATCTTACTTTTTTTGAGTGGATATGAGCTTCTTGTTAAATCCCATTATGAAACCATGTCAAAGGATAAGACCAATTTAACCTAGTGGATACCTTGATGAGCTCTGATGTGGAAGTTGTGCTGATTAAGAGCACAATTGGGTTATGAATGGGTGGAATGTTGTTCCATGGATTTGGTTTGCAAAGCCTTATCATTCTAGATAAGAAACTATTTATTTTCTGTTTATATATCATTAATTTGTACATGTACTCTTCTATTTATGTGTGGTTAAGTTTAAAATGGTATTATTGTTGTAATGAGGTTATTGCAACGAAATGATTTTAAATAAACATTTAAAATGAACATGAGTTTCTCTCACATGTCATACTAATGTAAATAGCTTCCTGAATTACTATGTAGATATATTTAATTATTAAAACTTTGTGGTGAAAAACTCGTATTAAACCCTTTAACTTCAGTGAAAAAGCTATATGAACCAAAGGATGAAAATGATGTAAATTGGTTATGGTAAATATGTTGTTACGAATAGATAGGATTGTTCGATACATTAATTGAGTTATTATTGAAAAAGTAAATGGGTGATATTATGAAAAAGTAAGAGTTGATTACTATACAATCCGAGCTTGACTCATGATTGAGAGACATAAACCTGAATAAAAATTATGTCTTCTATGTGAAATGTTTAATAGTATGCAAGCATAAGATAAATTCCTAAATATAGGCTTGAAAAATATTAATAAAATTCATGTACATACAATTTTGTGGTGATTCAATAAAGGATCGAGGTTGTTACAAAAGAACTAGTGATTTGTAATATTTATATCCAAATATTCTCAAGAATTACTCAAGTGAAATTAACTAGTAAAAGTAACTCCATATTAAAAATATAAAATGAATATTTAAGATGAATGACGACATTTTACAATTACATTGCCACGGCTTTATATAAGCATTATCGTTTCTTTGAGAAGGGGTGCATCTTTTTACTTTTTTCTAATTAATTAATTAATCATTTCTACTTCTTAATTATTAATTATTAATCTTAATAATAAATATTGATATTTAATGTTGATATATATTTATATGTGTTGTTATGTTATATATATATATATATATATANAACCATGTGTAGTTTTATGACTTATATTCTTTAACCTTTTTTTTTTCTTTCTCCATATTTTTTTCCATTTTTCCCTCCTGGTCTTTGCTTCACATCTGGAGTGGAATTAATACTTCTTTAATGAAATTTGAAAGGACAAAGCCAATTTTTTGTCAAAAACCAACTTTTTTCTCAGAAACTATGAATATGGATGGCTAAAAGGAATTATGATGTTAAATACCTAAACTCAAGGAAACCTTGACAATTTTGGGCACAAGCCGGATTCAGATTGGCTATCATAACAATATAATATTTGTATCTTGATATTCTCAAGGATTACTCAAGTGAATAATCAACCAATGGAAAATATTCCATATTGAAAAAATAAAATGAATATTAAAGATGATTTACAATTACATTGATAGCTCGTTATATAAGCCTTATTTGCTTTTCAAAGAAAGGGCACATCTTTCTACTTTTTGCTAATTAATTAATTAACCATTTCTACTTATTAATTATTAATGATTAATATTTGTATATATTACTATTAATAATTAATATTGATATTTCATGTTTGTATATATTTATATAAGCTATTATGTAATATATATATTTTTATATAAGATGACCTAAGTTTTATAGAAGGGAGACATATCTTATATGGTTACGAGACTTTATGTTTTTGTGCTTAAAAGGGAGTTAGTATCCTATATCTATTTATCTGATTGGTTATTCCCTTACTAGGTTAGACTTAGGGATAATGTCTAAATAATTCAATGATAAATTTCAACTATAGTATACGCACAAGTTATATATATGGTAAGTGTAAGGTTTCCATGTTTCGTTAACAAGTTATATATATGGTAAGTGTAAGGTTTCCATGTTTTGTTAATGTTTTTAACGACTATTTGATAAAGATTAGTAATTTCCATTTACATTTCCCTATATGTAAACGTAAGTTTAGCGGTGAATGCATTCATAAATTTGTCACATGTTCATAGGACTATGTCCTTGTAGTATAATATTTAGGATTGATGAAGAGAATTTTATACCCCCTACCCAAAAGTTCTATTGAGGGTAGTGGGTATGTTGCACATTCCTTTAGAAAATTTTAGAAAATTTAAAAGGTGGAGTGACACCATATCTTTCTGGAGCCATCTCTTTCAATGTGAATTCACTCTTTGCGAAGTAAATTCTTAAATTCTTTGCATTTTTGTCTAAACATAAAATAAAAGGACCAAAAAACTTCATGCTACAAATGAGTGGTTGTCATATTAACCATTATGTCAAAATGAAATTTCCATTTATCTTTCTTATTTGAAAGATAAGCCTTTAAAATTCAAAGTAAAAAATAGAGGACTAATTTCAAAACAATTCTACCCAAAACACACAAGCCACTAAGCATGTAACTCCAAACAACTAGATCTTGTAAAAACCTTATTTCTCATCATGTTGGATTAAAATGTAAATCACTGAGTTGTTTTTAATAAAAACACATGATGTTGGGATTAGTTCCACTCTATTGCGGGAGTTTGAATGACACAAATCACCCTAAGAGTAAAATATAAATTTATATAAACAACAAAATACATTTCCCATGCAAAAGAAAAAATCTAGAAAAATTGCAAAAATGTCAAAATGTATAAATTTAGTTAATATGGTACAAAAAGGTAACTAGAAAAATTGTGAAAATGTCAAAATATATAAATTTAATTGAGATATTTAAAACACACAAAAAAGTCAAATAGACCACATTTCACATACTACAAATTTGGTAAATATAAATGTTTTCGTAATCTTATAAATTTTTCATTGCAAAATGGCCCATCTATAAAGATTGATCTACCATATGCATGATTGCAAAGAATGACTGAGGCACCTACCAAAATAAGTCATGGCATGTTTCATGTTGATCTCACACAACTATCTATATGTCATGTCCCTTCCTTGATGAACACTAGAAGTTCTCACCTTGCCAAACACCGAGGGGATCAAAAGTGGCATTAATGAATGTACCTAGCAAATTTTGTTAAAATTCTTACTTAGAAGGGTTATACTAAGTTAGTTTCCAATTATGTATTATTTTTATGTCATAATTAATAAATATGTAAATAATATATGTGGAAATTAGTTTCCATGTCAAGAAGGGCGCATTGGGGCAAGTCAACTTGCCTAAGATGTCAAATAGAAACTCGCAAAAGCAAGCAGTCAGGAAAAGATGAAAACTAACCAAAAGAAAAGAAAATCCAATAGTTACAAAAGTAGAAAGTACAGGGAAATAAATCAAGGTAAAAGCAAGAAGATATGGGCTAAATGTGGGTAGAGTTTCTATTTTCATGAGCAGTTACAAACGTAGAAGGTGTGGGAAAAGGAATTAAGGTAAAAGCAGGAAACGTTGGGCCAAAGGAGGGTGTGATTTCCATTTTGATGAATATTTAATGACAAGGAAACAGCTTAAATGACTCATACATTTTATTTTCCTCAAGGAGGGTGCACCATTGGATTAAGGTTAGGGTTTTGCAAGTGGCAACTTGCTCAACAGGTGATGGACTTGTTGAACAAGTCACCCAAGGTCTACTTGAGGATATTTCCAATGGCATTATTTAGATTGGCTTGTTATTTTTTCAATGCTATCTAAAAATTGGATTTAATATTAATTGATGTGCATCAGTTCTCTTATCTTATGCGCCCAAAGTCCCATGTTCATATCTCCATTTCTTCTCCCCATCTTCATTGCAGGTTATACAAAAGCTAAGGAGCAACCACCTAGAGTTTGATTCATGATATGATAGTGTATTCGAGCAATTAATGAGAGTGTATCAGGTTTATTTTTCATATCCATAAGTTTCCATTACTTGAGGGCTCAAATATCCATGTCTCGGTTTTATTTTTGCCTCTAAAATGCATTGTATTGATGCATAGTGTTAAAGAGAGATTTATAGGTTATTAGTGAGAGTAATTTTGACATATTTGGTTGTAAAATTATTTTATAATAATTCTATGTATTTTTCATATCAATCCGAGTCTGTATGACTGGTTTTTCTTGCTTCTACCCCACCTAGTCTATATTTTCACCTAGAATTGACTAGTTTCACCATAAAAGGCACAATTCAAACTTTGGGCCACCAAATCTACTAATTCTTTTTCAGATGTGTTATTAACATGTTTATATAATCCTACAATTCCTAAAACTGAGAATTTCTACCCTCTTGACGTGTTTGGAAAATCCCAAAGATGAAGCTATTGAGTTGGCCTAAGAGCTAGTTTCACCTTTCCGACATCTAGAAGCACTTTTCCTTGCCTATGATATATTTAAAAATGAAAATTTTGATATACAACTTCATGAAAGAATTCTAAAATTATCCTTATACTATATTAGGCACTGGTTGATTGGAGGTAATGGTTGATCCCTAGTTTACACCAGTTGGGACACCCAGAAGCATGGGAGTAGACTTTAGCAGAACTGATTTTGAAAACAAAAAGGACCCAAAAGCTAGGTTCTTATGGAAATAACTCTCTCTTTCTAAAAATTTTTTTGGGTCTCTTCCATTATCCCACTGACATTCCCAAATTTTCCAATACTACCTATATTTTTCCCTACATTAAGAAGTGACTGGTTTAATTGTAAATTTTTCATTTGAAATTTTAATTACTCAGTTTTATAGTTAGTATTCTAATATGATATCATGTTAGGGATATCATAGTAGATATCTACTCAACATTGTACTTGTTATGTTTATAGAAACCAATTGTTAAATGAAATGAGTTAGAGCTTGGAAGAGAGATGGAACTAGGTTTTGAATAACATAATTTAGAGGATGGATAGGTATTTAAGTTTATACACATAATATAACCACACGTGAAAGAAAGAAAGTATATGATATCAACATGATGTTGACTATTTCTCAGGAATTGTAAATAACTAAGATGTTATGCTTATTCATATAAATGTGTATAATTTAACAATGGCATTGATAAGGGATTGGATACGTAAGAGACTTTGGGACCACCTCTCAAATTATTTTGTAACGAAACACTAATGAAAGAAAATATGCATCTTACATTATGTCTTCTCCTATAGAACTGTATGAGTGTTTCTATATGTATATATTTGGATTTATATATGTTAGAAAGGTAATGTCGAATATGTTAGGATTCTTATCATAAATAGAATGATTTCAATAGGTTTAGTATTCCCCATGGTTATAATAATCCACAATGGTTACAAGTTGGTTATACTAGTTTTGAATTGATCACTTAATACATGTCATGTAGAAAAAAACCACGTTAATGTATTCACCCGCTCCTTGATTAATCAAATAATTACCCAAAAGGGTTTTGTAGATATTCTTTTAGGAGGATGAAATTGGTGAACTAGGATAAGAAGATCAACTTTTACATCCTTAGTAGTTGTCTAGTCAGTACTATATGACAATAGAGGTATCAATAGATCCAACCAGTTAGAGGATGAGACATTAAAATGTGAATGGGAGGAATGGTAGTTGCAATTGAATTATAATTAAGAGAGTGGAGTTTGACTATTGTTTTGGAGAGATATAAAATGATATAATCCATATAGTATCTTCAAGTAAGACTTCAGAATGTTAGGGATTAATTATGTGTCCTAATCCATGTCTAAATAAATTTACACCCCAAAAAAGGAGCAATCTATCCCATTCTAATACACCTAGGCATGCTGATCTAATTTCATCCTTGTATTGAGCTCAAACAACTTGATAAGAGTTCTTAAACAACTTGATAAGAAGAAATTATGTTCATACTACAACATTCTATTAGCAGTGAACAATAGTAACAACCCCAATGACTAATTTGTGCACTTCTGAGAATTAAAACAATAGTATCAACCCCAATAACTAATTTTGGCACTTATGAGAATTAAAACAATAGTGAGTATTATTTTAAATATTACCACATTATAACTCATCCTATAGCATGACATGAACACTAACCCTAAATGCTATGTTCTACTTATGGCCATAATTTGTGGACATTATTTCACTCTCATACAACAATAAAGTGGAATTTATGAGCATTTGTGTGGGTAAAAACAACATAAAAACTAAAAATAAGTAGTTATGTGAGTGAAAGTAGAAACCAATTCCAACACACTAGACTATAGTGGGGCCCTTTGTCGGCCCATATGTAAGAACATAGTCTTGATTTTGTGCAAGCACATGTTTCCTTTTCTAGTACCTTGTTTGTAAGAAGATTCCATTAATAGCATGGATACACAAGTGTCCACAAGCCATATTCTAGATTGGTGGGACAAAAGATTTAAGTAATTCATAATACAGGAATTCGAACTATGATGTTGTTCTGCACCAAGAGTTATAGAATACATCCTCTATGGAGGATTTCTATTAGACCCATATAAAATTTTGGTTGAAATTCCCAATAGCATTAGCCGAGTGGATAAAAATACTTGCAGAAGCTCTAGAATATTGAAACAGAAAAAAAAAATTCTAACTTGAAGGGACCTAATAGTGATGAACCGACTGGATACTCGAATTTCAAGGCCTATTAATTTCTGGGTAGAGAACACTTTCACTAAGTACATTGTATAATTTGTGGTAGAAAATAACCAATCAATGTCTAACTATGAATACTACCTCAAAGGGTGAGAAAGAGGTTCATTATTGAAATAGGATCCATTGTGTATTAATACAATGATGATTCAATATAGGGGTTTTTCCATTGAACTATATTATAATGGATTGAAACACCCACACCTATGGGTGAGTGGTCAAGGTGTTGTTTCTATGTTGTGTAAGGTAAAAACTGTGTACAATGGAGGTGAAATTTGTTAATGATGCATAGAATGAGAAATCAAAGAGAAGAAATAAAATATACAAATAATGGTGGAAGATTCACATGAGAAAAGGAAACAAGAGAATTGTGAAACTCAAATTAGGTTTACGAAATGGAGAAAGGAATGATGAAGGTGAGAGTGAGTTATGAAATATGAAGTAAAGAGAAAAAAATGGTTGATTAATGGTTAAGAGGAAGAGGGATAAAGGTACAATATTATCTAGTAAGAGGAATATCAGTATAAGGTACAAGTAGGGAGTGGAATTGCAAAGTTTAGTTACCAAGTAGTGAGAAACCATATTAGTCATGAGAGAAAACCATGGCTGTAGCCATAGAAAAATAAGAGTTATCCATACATATAGAAAATGACATCACCCAAGAAATTGAACCCCCCATTATTATTGAGGGAGATTTAAAAACTAAAAACAACAAAACACTTTCGACAAACACCTAGGTGCACTAAAAAAATTGTAACACACTCAGAACACCTTGTTTTATAGATTCCTTGGTATCTTGGGATGTTTAGTAGCTATACTAGCTTGTAGGTTGATTGGATCCCAATACAACATCAAAGTTGATTGAATTTATGAGCACATTATAGAAAGAGCCTTTCAATGGTATATGGATTTGATTGAACAAGGAGATGCAAATATACTAATCGTTACTATAAGATAGATATAGAAATTATTCTTGGATGAATTTGACCAACCAAAGTCAAAACAACAACGTATCAACGAACTATGGGAGATTAAATAAATTTAACTAGATTCTGCTTGGGATTATGCACAACTATTTAGTTATGTACTAGATAAAATACCATTTCCTATGCATGATGCTCACCACAACTAAATGTTTATCCAAGGGTTATTTCCTATGGCATTTTTTTCCTTCTTGCAATAGGTTGTGTATTTTCCTTAAATTTTCATAGAACATGGCATGAAAATTAAATCAATGGATAACTATCCCACTAACACTTGAAATTTATCATTTATTAGGGATTCATTTCACGTAAAAACCCAAGTTGTGTTTCAAACTATGCGGCTTCACGAGTTGAACATATGTAAATAAAGCCAACTACAAGTATGGAGCATAGGTTGTATGATGGAAATTCCATCATGTCTGAGAGTGTCCTAGGATGAGTGGAGGAGTAACCCCACTAGGAGGACAATTTAATGGTTGACTTACTATGATTATTTCACAACTCATCATAGGAAACCCATTCCATTCGACACATCATCCCACATTTTTAGATCTCCTGATATCTTCTATGAATTATTACAATGATATTTGGAAATCATTTGGATATCCACCGTGAATATGTCCAATCTTGAAAAATATATCCTCTATTCAGAGAGAGATGAGGATGAGATGATAGGATAGTAGGATTTGGTGCATATGACAAGATCCATAGGTGGTGGTTGTAGTTATGTTAGCAAGAAATGTGGTAAACAAGAAGTTAAAGTGGGCTAATTCTTTGTGTTTCCAATGGAAGTAGTTTGTTAGGAGCTCTCCCTGGTTAGCCACTAGTTTGCATGCACTCGTTCTTTGTTGTATCATTGCTATATACACATTTATATTACCAAATTTTTAGGAATTCCTCACTTGGGGTGCTTCCTTCATATTCTTATATCTCTTATTTACTATGGTTAAGTCTAATTTTGGATATGTGTTGAATGAAAAACATGTTAACTAAATAACTGGATAAGTAAGATAAAAAATGCAGACGAGTAAGAGTGAAGTGTTCAAAGTAAAATTTGTATTCTTCCAAGATTCTAACCCATCTTGGTCTTTCCACTGACATGGGAATTCATAGGATGTTATGCACGACCAACTATATTCCATGAAGTATAGGCTAAGTAGTCTGGATAATGTTATCCTATGAGAGGTGGTATGAGAGATCTCCATATCTATCCTCATGAGGTTTTAATACTTTTATTTGAACTAATGTGGTACGGGCCTCTTCTTAGGCCCTTAGTTTTTCTACCCCATACCTACATTATCCTTTCACATTTTTCCCTACTATTAAATTTTCTTGGGTTCCTTAGTCTGACACAAGGGAGATTAATTCATGTCATTTTAGGGGAAGGGTGATTAGGGATTTCCCCTATGTGTTTGAGGATTTGGAGGAGAAGGTTTTTGTCCGGTCCTTTTTGGCTCAAGGGGAGTTTATTGGACTTGTTCGATAAGGGGAAATTATTTAGTGTAGATCTAGGTTATCCCCTTGACAGTGATATATTTACAGAGAAGGGAGGGTTTAAATTTCCTTCCTGATGTAGGAAACATAAATGTGTTAACGAAAGAAAATATATAAGCATTTTCCTTAGGGAATGTGTTTAGTTGAACAAGGTGGTTGAGATGTATGATATGGTCATTGTGGGAAGAGTGTGTGGTGTTCTAATTAGGGATAAAAACCTTAAGCCAAGGGTGGCAAAAAATTGCTCCCAAAAATTTGGTTATGGCCCTTCTTTATTCCTGATGGACAAAGGATGACTTAGTTTCTTATTCATAAATAGGGATGATGTGTAGTGGGATATCTATAGGAATTGGATAATCAATTATTCCCCTCAATTTTCCAACCTTGAACACTGATTTTTTATGCTACCTTGGATCGCTTTGACTTAGCAGCAATTTGTGTTAGGATCATGGGTCTCCCTTGGAACTTTTAGTCTCTTGGCATTTTTAAAATATTGAAAACACACTAGGATTTTTCCATGAAGCATATATATCCTTCGAGGAGACAACGAATCTTTATATGGCTTGGATTTTTCTTAACATGGACCTTAGAGAAGGGATAGCTAAAAAAATTGTAATCTACATAGGTGGTATATATTGCACTCAAAAGGTGGACTATGAGTGGGTTCAATTTCATTGTCCGATGTTTCTATCAATATGGCCAATAGAGAATAAATTGATTTTACCTTTTGTGACTTGAACATGGCAATCCATACCTTATGGATTCAAGAATAGACTCTCTCAGTGGATGGAGGATGAGTTAGAGGCCCCACATAAAAAATGGGTAGAATCCCAATTGATCAGTAGGGTAGTAACAACACTGAGGAGAATTCTATAAAGTTTATTCATATGGAAAATATGGTTCTAGTACACCATCATGGACCTTGGTATTCAGCCCAGTTTCTTTTGAATCTTTAAAACATTCCCTTAAAGACTCTCTATGTATATGTAGACACTCTAGTGAACTTTGAACGTGGGAATTTTCAATATTTGGTGAGGTCAATTCATTGAATGTTCTTTGTTGATAGATTGAGGAACTATTTGTGTCTTCTACTTAAAGGAAATTTATTCCCATGGTATAGAAGAATACATGATTCACGCATGTTTATGATTGACGTAAATCTTTTCTTTTTTGAAATAAAATAATGTTTTTTAGGAATACACACACACACAAGGTGATATTGGAGTTAGCCACATAATTCATTTATGTGATCCCATTCTTTGTACGAAATGGGAACCCCTCTATGTGTACAAATGAATATCATAAAAAGAAATAAATGACATTAATCATTAGAATCACTCAAATTGTACCATATATACATAAAATTCAATGAGAAAATTTATAAGATAATGAAATATCAACTTATATTAAAACTCTAATTGTTAATAAGATTTGTTTCTCCTAGCAGGTCATAGGTTCAAACAGGGAGGGTACAGGGCATGTAAATCTATGTAAACTTTACTATTCAAATTATTGTATAGAGAGGAGTCCCTTGTCTCACAAACAAGTGGATCTCATACACTAAATCATTGTTTAGGAAGTAGACAATACCACTGTTCCTTCATCTTGTCCATGTCGGACTGTACTTTTATTAATTATATTTACATTACTTGTAAGGTCACTTTAGAGGGGTGTCTCAGGGTACCACAAATAAGGGTGTCACATACATCAAATGAGTGTCTTGATTTGTTGTGACCTTAAAAATATATTGTTATTATTATTATTATTATACATATTGTATAGTATTTAAAAACTTTTGAATAATAACAAGAACAATAACAATAGTAATAGTAATAATAACTCAGTCATATTTTTATGCTTCCATCCACATGTGTATGTGTGTGACACACACACACATATATATATTTAGTAACCCAAAAATGAACCTAGCATATAGAATATCATTGTGAAACAAGGGAACCCCACCTCTTCCTAATTTGAACCAATGAGTGTCATAAATTTGCATGAATGAATCTATACCATTCAGAAGTGACATTACCCTGTTACCATCCAATCATGTAATAATGTGTCAGTGGTTCAAATTAAAATCCAAGATTTAGAAAATTAATCTTGTATCATTAATGTAGGCTCTCACATGTCAGAAATGTATTGATGCACAAACACTAGTGGTTAAAATTTGGGGAGTAACATGATATTATTTTTTTACGATTAATCAATCTTGCCTTTCACTACATAGTATGTTTGTATCATTTCCTAGCTTAGGATGTCTTCATCACTTAACTAGTTCATGGGGGACAAACCAAGGGGCCACCTACCACTCACTGCACATGTCTTCATGAGTTTAGGAGCTCTAGGGGTCAATCCCTATAATTTAGGATTCCACTCTGAGTTCCACCAATAGTCTCTGCAGGAGTTGAATTTGGTAGGTATTAAGTTATGTTCATTTATTCCCTTATTCCCATCAGTTAGATCACTCTCAGTCATCCTAACGCCATTTTCCATGATTTAAGGGAGATAGGGCACCTTTTCTAACCTAACTACATTAGTTAAATGGTTGTGAACTATTTTAGTGATCCAAATTTGCATTAATGATATCTAGTGGTGATTTTCCCATACTGAGTTAGCTTCAAAGTCAATCAAGGTTGGTAGAATTGAATCATATCTTAGGTATTCAAATTATCCTATTCGTAACACTATTCTATTGAATACAATATACTGATTAATGGATATAATATTGTTGTTTCAATTATTGGTCTCATGTATGTTTAATTTTCCATGAATTATTGATTAGCTTTTACTGAATTATTCTTTCTTTTCTCCTTTAGTTCATAGAGGCATAAAGATCCTATGCTTCATTAAAACAAACATGGTAACGGAGTGGGTATTCATACCAGTTTCAAACCTCGGAAACTTCAATTGATCCACCAGAAGCAATTGGGTTCCACATAAATCTTGGTATTATTTCCTTGCTCCCTCTAGATTCTATCCAGAGAATTCTAGTTGAGTGTGATGCACCCATAGAACATGCACATGTTGAAGTGGAGAGTGTTTGAATTGGTTTGATAGCGAATTGAAGTGTTTTGTAGTGGTTTTTCATGTACATTCAAAGATTTTTGGAATAATTAGTTGTTCTTAAATCCATGAAATGGATAATTCACCAAATTTGACTCCCATAATTCTCACACCCTTTCATTACCTTTATTGGAGGGAATATATGCAGATTGTCTTTCACAACAATAGTCTCTACATGGTCACCATGGGCAAACAAGTTGAAACCTAACAACACATTGAAATTTCAAAGCATCTGAAGAAGATTGCTAAAGCTTTTGACTTCATGTGCTTCAAAAAATCTAGGGAGTCAATGTTCCATATTAGTGGACTAAAAACTCCGAAATAAGTATGGGATAAGCTCAAATCCTTGTTTGGCAAGCAGGATAAGCTAAGACGCCATATTTTGGAGAATGAGCTAGTAGCAATACAATCTAGTAACTTTGAAACTATACATAAATATTTCTCAATATTCAAATCATTGGTCATGCAATCCAAGAAGTGCAATAATAAGAAGAAGGATGAGCAATTGGTTCTCTCCATTCTGCTCAAACTGGGCCCAAAATTCTTACTGTTTTTATCTACCTTTCATTGAGGGATATTGAATACTCCTAATTGGAGAATGTTGTCACTTAATCCATTCAAAGAGTCTCTAATATAGAAACAAGACAAGATTATACTTATGGTAGATCTCAAAGAATCTCCAAATGAAGTTCTATTAGATGGTGAGACAAGGAATGCGCAAGAAAGGGAAAGGAAAAAAGAACACTGAATTCTAACCTAAGGAAAGTATTTCATCTAGTAGATGAATCCTTTGGATCTAAAAGGACAAACATTAGAGTTTTAACAAGGGAAAGTGGTCCTACTATAAGAAAGGAAACCATACATAGAAATATTGCATGAATGTTACCATAGATTAGATGTCAAAATCCCTTGACAAACATAATTTTTCCTTCCCCAAATACATAAGGAAGGATGATTATGGAGACAAAATTGAAGATCATCATGAAATATTCCATCCACTAAAGGTTAGTTTTTCAAAATCACATGCCTTCTGCATTGATTCAAGAACCTACAATAACATGGTTACATCCAAAGAATCATTCTTTTTAACTTATTGATGGTCCAAGTATTCACATGGGAAATGAAATTCAAATTTGAGTGGAAGGAAAGGGTTCAATGAAGTTATAGCATGGAGTGTTCAATAATGTAATCCATGTTCCCTCCTTAGCTGCAAATTTGTTATATATACACGAGATGACACATATTGGCTAACCAAAGTGAGTGGTATTTGGCCATGACTTAGTGGATATATCATAAATCTGGACTTGGAAGATTATAGCGAAAGGTGTTGAAAACCATTCCTTGAAGGCATATGAATTCTCACACCTTTTTTCATTCTCAGAACCAGTTCCATCTCAGCTACCACTTTAAGGGGAAGGTAAATTCATCCTGCCTAAACCTTTTGCATAGGATTATGTTTCCATTAAATTTTCATATTCGCACATTATATTCCTTAACCTTTCTTAATTCATACCTTAGTTCATCCATAGTTCTTTTTAATTCAGATTTATTATCTTGAATTTCATTTAGATCTACCTAGAACTCTCCATCCCTTATATTACCCTGTTCATTATTTAAACATTGTTCCAGGCGTCGTTCCTCTTTTGGAGGCATTTCTACATCAACCATATTTCCTGCAAAATATATTTGAACTTCTCTTTGCTCGGTATAAGAGAATTTTCAAGACAAAATAAACATGATTTAGTTCGATGTTTTCTTTAGTTGTAGTGTGTTGAGACTATTCAAGCCCAGTCCTGAAACTGTTGCTCTAATACCCTATGTAACATACCCCAAAAATCAAAGATAAAAAAAATTCTATAACCATATATCTTTAGACATATTAAAATAATACCTAAATATTATGAGGAATTACAAGAAAATACAGAGTTCAAAGAGTAACCCTACAAATAATAAATCATCATCATTTCCTTAACCTTAGAAACCCTCCATAATGTGCATGTACCCAGTGCCCATACACTTAACTGAAATGCATAATAATTTAAAACTTATTATTTCTTGTTTTTCTTAATCCACAGTCATGGGTCATGTTCATCTTGTTTCATTCATTCTTAGGCTTAAAAACCATCGCATAGTCATTTTATAGTAGACAAAACCAATCTGCAACCATAAATGTCGTTTTCGCACCAAAACCGACCTTTCTGACTTCCTATTTTTGGCTTTCAACTTCCAACTTTAGAATGTGTAAATCCTGCAATGCTATGTGCTCTACTGTAACTTTTATTCTTTCCGACTTCTAACTTTCTGAATTCCGATTTCCAACTTTAGAATGCGGAAATCCATGAAGCGAGTATTTGATTCTTTGTTTTCCCACTTTTCGACTTTCGACTTTCCAACTTCTGATTTTCGACATTAGAAATGCAGAAATACACGGAGCGGCTAATTGATTCTTTGTTTTCTTGCTTTTTGACTTCTGACTTTTCGACTTCTAATTTCTAAATTCAAAATGTGGAAATCCATGAAGTGACTACTTGATTCTTCATTTTCCCACTTTCTGACTTCTGACTTTTTGACTTCGACATTTAAACTTTCGATTTTCAACTTCAAAATGGAGAAATCTACGAAGCGACCACTTGATTCTTCATTTTCTTGCTTCTTGATATTTCGACATCTAATTTTGGAATTTAAAAATCCCAAAGATGTCTGTCTTCGTGTTTCATCTTCCTTCTTTCCAACTTTCAATTTTTGACTTTCGCGGGTGGATACCGGGATGCAGAAAACCAAATTTTTGCCTTATTCCTTTTTTATTTTTCTGACTTTCGACTTCCAATTTCATGCAGCTTTTGCATATTCCACCATGAAACCTCTGCGACCCTTATCAACCGTTGATCTAGGTGTGGATACAATCTCGACCATTCTTCTATTTCAATGTGAATTCCACAATGAAACCTCCGTGAATTAAAAGAATTTTGGTTCGAAAGGGATTTTTCTTTTTCTATTAGTTGATTAGATATGAGATTATCTTGATGCTTAACCTTTGTTCTAATCTCATCATCTCAACATAATTTAACAGTCATAAATATAACTATGCTCAATTGATTGAGGATTTAACCACAATTTAAGGTTTTCTCGAAAGCAACAAGGAATATCACAGGTCGACCCCAGAACCAAAGTTATCATTCCATTTGGCATTCTAAAATTGGGAATAGAACCAATGAAGATTAATAAAAATAGATACAGACTAGAAAACAATGTTAATATGTAGGAATATGGTTTGAAACAGACGATTCCATTTGTTAGATGTAGACTCATCAATTCTAAATTATTTAAATATTGAATTCAAAACCATAATAAATCAGCAACATTCAGACCTAAATAATATAACACAACGAAATAATAATTGCTACAGTAATACATTACTAACAATCCTTGATGTAGGTATGAATGCCCGATATTGGTCACGTTGAGAAAGATCTAACATTGTACATATATTGGATATACAAAACATGGATGATGGTTCTCTAGAAATCCATAAATAGTAATTCTTGGAATTATAAATGCAATTTAACATTTCACATATAAATCCTACTGCATCTAAAATCATTCATAAAAAAATAGAGTACAAAATTGGAACCAATGCTGGGAAAACAAAAGTGGGGTAGTTGTTCCTCCCAACCAACTCCGAGAGCATCCAAATTACTTGCTCCAGAACCTGCGAGTCTATTTGCTAAACCACAAGAAAAAAATATATCAATCTTGCATTATACATATGTTAATCCTCGTCCAATGCTAGCTTCCTACTGCTCATGGACATACTATTAAATATTATTTTTCCTAGGACTTGGTAATATATGAGCCTCGTGCTCTTTAGCAACTCAACTAGAAGTGTAGACCTGATTTTTGGGGATGATGCCTCCTGCATCTTGAGTTATCACTCGATGGTATCTTCCACTTGTCATTTTCCCTCTTAGCGAATACTCTTTCAACAAATTTATCAACTTTTGTTCCCCTTCACAATATTTTATTAAACAAGGAAATGTTTTATTACAACATGTTTTATTCTTGACTTTCCTGTCAAAATAATAATCAAAGTATTTTCTAGTAGAATTAATAACAATTCTTAATTCACGGGGTATTACAGATCCACTTGGATTACATTCCATTCAATCACATGAGAATCATCATGAACATATATTTTCAATATAGAAACGTGAAACACATTATGTACATTAATATTGGATGGCAAGCCTTGTGTAGGTTGGTGATGAGGTCCATGTTAATGGTTTCCCATTTCCATTCCGGAATAGGTAATGGTTGCAACAGTCCTACTAGATATTGGTGCTCTACTTTAACTTGCAGGAATTCTATGCAACGAGCTAAATATTCAACCACTTCTTTCTTCATTTTCGGCCAAGATAAATCCTTTATGATCATAGTGATCATTATCTAGTATCGAGGATGCCCTAAATATGGTCTTTTATGAAGATCATTCATAAGTGTAAGTTTAATTTCTCTCATGTTCAGTATATGCATCATGTTTTTATGCAGCAACATTCCTTATTGGTTTAGGTTTAAGTCTATTTTTACTTGTTTTGTTAATTTTTCACAGTATTTTATTTTAAACTCTGATATTCCTTATCAAGATTTCCAGCACTCAAATTATGATTTCCTAGATCAGATTTGTAGCTGCTTCTTGCAAACAGTAAAATCGCATGATGACTTATAACATCTACTACTTTATTTTCTTTTCTATTTATATGTTTGATTTCAAAATCATATTCACTTAAAAAGGATATCCATCTGGCCTGTCTTGTATTCAAATTCTGTTGGTCAAATAAATATTTAAGAATAATGTTATCTCACATACGTATAAATTTTCTTCCAATTATGTAATGTCACCACATTTTCAAGCTGTGAATTATAGCAGCAAGTTCTAAATCATGTGCTACATAGTTTTTGTCATGTTCTTTTAATTTCCTGGATTCATATGACACAACATAATTTTATTGTAATAAAACATCGCCTAGCCCTTCATTGCAAGCATGGGTACAAACGACAAAATCCTTGAATGGATCATAAAATTTTAAGATCAGGGCGGGCGGGGGGGGGGGGGGGGGNGGGAAGTTATGGGGTAGGCAATCTAAGAAAAAACGTCTACGAACTTCTTGTAGTTTCCAGTAATGCCCATCAATGATATGATGTCAGAGACATTTTTAGGAACCAACCATTCCATGATGGCCTTTACCTTGTTTGGATAAACTGAGATTCCATATTTGGACACTACATCTCCAAGGTACTGGATCTTATGTTTAAAGAATTCACTTTTACTGAATTTTGCATAAAGTGTTATTCTCTTAGTACTTACAAAACTATTGTTAAATGTTCTTTATGTTCTTGTTCATTCTTAGAGTAGATTAGTATGTTGTCGATGAAGAAAAACCAAAAACGTATATACATAGTTGCTTAATAAATTTTTCATTAAAAAAATAAAAGAAGAAGGTGCGTTTCTGAACCCAAAAGACATTACAAAAAACTCATAGTGATCGTAATGGGTCCTAAATGATTTTTTAAATATATCCTCATATTTTATTCATACTGCATTCCAAACGTGACCTTAAGTATATATTCGAGAATATAGTTTCTCTGCGGAATTAATAAAATAGATCATCTATCCAAGGGAGTGGGTAATGGTTTTTAATGTCATTTTATTTAACTATCATTAATCTATCCATAATCTTAGTGTTCCATCCTTCTTTTTCACAAACAAGACTGTTTCTCCCCACGGAGAGAAACTTGGTCGAATGTACTTTTTATCAATTAGTTCTTGTAGTTGTGATTTTATCTCTGTAAGTTTTATTATATTCATTCGATATGGATATTTTGATTTTTGTACCGCTCTGGGTATCATATCGATTGTGAATTCAATATCTCTTTTCAGAGGAAGTCCAAGGACTTCTTCCAGAAATATGTCTTCAAACTCTTTTAACACTGGTATGTTGTCTATTTTAAGTTTTTTATCGTTTTCATTACAAAATTTAATTATATAGACAACTAACACTTTACATCCCTTTCTTACTGATCTTTTCATTCGTAATGCATATATTTCTCTAATGGTCACCTTCCTAGTGACCCCATTAACTTTTATATTATTTCCATTATCATCAGACAAGTAATGGTTTTATTAAAACAATTCAACACAACTTTATGTTCCTCTAGCCTACCCATTCCTATTAATAAATCATAGGATCCTAAAGAAGAATATTTACATAAACATTTGTAAGAAAATCATTCATCATTACTTAGCAATTTCTAAGAAGACTAATAACTTTTCATTTCGTACCTGTGGATAACTATACTAGCCATGATTTATCAAAATTTTCAGGTAACAAATTGCATAAATAAACTATTCTAGGTGATATATAGCTCAAGATTTCACCTGGATCAATTAAAATAGAGATAGGTTGATTGTTTATCATACCTTCAATTTCAAGCATAGAAGTCTGGAGGTCTGCTTGTTGATTTTTCGGTGCAAAGCAGATTTTTCCCTTGCTCATGGCCATGTCCCCAACTGTAACTACTTCCTGGATAGAATAAACATTAAATTTATATTTCCTTGCTGGACACTCTTTCAATTACTATGGCCCTCCACACTCCCAACCTTTTAAGAATTTTTTTGTGTTGGGTTTTTATTAAGAACAGTTGGGGTACTGCAGAATCTTGAGGTTTAAAATTTTTGTAATTGTTACCCTGAAGCCCTCTATAGTTATTTCCTATGCTTTTATGGAACTTATTTTTTTTCTTCTGGAACCAAAATTATTTGACCTTTAATTTTTCCAAGATGGTATACTTTCCCTTTTATTCTTGTTTTGGTCATAACAAAATTTTTCCTTTCTCATCGCTTCATCTAGCATATTCGGATTTTCATACGTAATATTTTCTTTGAACATGAAGGGAAAACAACTAAGGAACTGATATATTTTAGGTTTCTCATCAATTATATAGGGAACATAACAAAGTAGTTTTAAGGAACTTACTACAAATTTATTTCATTGTCATGGATCCTAGCCTTAGTTCATAAAATTATTTTGGTTTTTCTTCATAATATTGTTCAGATAAGTACTTTCTTTTAAAGAGTTTCTTAAATGTTTTCCAAGTTACATATCTCTCTTTTATCTCTTTAACCTTATTTATGTCTTGCCACCATATATCTGCCTTTCAAGTCATATTATAGATGGTAATTTTATCTTTTAACTCATCCGATTAGTTGTAAATTTGAAAATGATTTTTCATTTCGTACAACCAGGCCTCTTCCTCTTCGCCCTTCTCAATTTATCCACTAAACATGGGTGGTTTGATCTTCTTAAACTCCCCTGAGATTTCCTCATAGGGTTTATACTTCTTTTTCTTTCTATTATCGTCACTGCTTCTGCTTGACTCTTATTGTTTTCTGTAATATTTAACTGACTCTTCACATGAAGTGTCAGATTTATGGCTGGTAAATTCAATCATTCTGTCCTTACATATCTAAGGTACAGTTTTAGGAATTTCATCTTCAAATCCCTTTTTTTTACTCATTATGTATTTCTTCTAATAGCTAAGCATTTAGTTCTCCCTGAGCCTTTAGAAATCACTCATTATCTTATTTAACTTTTATTAACTCATATCATAACTCCTTAATAGTTCTTTGAAGTTCATATTTATTATCCTTGTTGCTATTTAAGTCTACAAAAATTTCCCAATCCCTTATGTTTTCTTGCTCATGATTTAAATGATTTTCTGGGTGGCGTTCTTCTTCTACAGACATCTCAGCATCTTCCATGTTCCTACAAACTATGATTATTTTTCTCTTTGCTAGATGTAAGAGAATTTAACCAAAGATTAAATTGAAGTTAGTCTTCTGTTGACGTCGCTTTAGTGTTGAGTCGATTTAGGCCTAGTGTTGTAACCATATCTCTAATACCATATGTAACAAACCTCAAATTTCATAAATAAATAAAAAGTATTATTTTGAATCATATATCTTCAAACATGTCAATAAAAATCCCTAACTATTATATAGCATTATTTGAACATTAGATAGTTTATTGCATAACCTTGGCATTATAAATTGATCATCATTTCCTTCAACCTTAGAATCCAATTCCCAAAATTAGTTTTCCAAACACTTGACTGTTTAAACAAAAAATTGCTAAGTTTATTTTCCTTCCACATTGACCATTCCACAATGATCCTTTTGCAAGAACCATTCTACAAGGACCCTTCTACAATGCAGATTATGGATTGTGGGACTCAAATTAACTACACTAAAAAAATAACCTTTCACAAATACCCTTCCGCAAAAATTCTTCTGCAATGCATATTGCAGATTACGGATACCCATAAATTCACTTATGAATTAAACTTCCTCTTTTTGCTTCCCACAATGCGGATTGTGGATTGCAAAACCCATAAAATCTTTTACAATTTAAATTTCTACTTTCCGCAATGTGGATTGTGGATTGCGGAAACCTTAAATTCTTTTATAAATTAACCTCCACAATGGGGCTTTCACAACTCCTATGATTCGTAGATTCCTTTGCATATTTGATCAGGACCAATGATATAACTTCCTTCTGCGTTTTGTACTGAAGATTTCGAAACTATTGTGATCAGTTGATATTCTTACGGATTTAATATCTACCATTGTTGTGACTTCCTTATGGATCCCCACCTTCTGTAATGTGGATTGCATAATACAGGTGTGTTATCCAACTTTTCTAAACTGGATTTCCACAATTTCTATGAGTCGTCGATCTCATTGTGGCTTAGATATCAATCGTCAATCAGAATTCCTTTGCAGACCAACAATTAACCTTGTGAATTTAATATCTACCGTTGATTTGAATCCCTTGTGCATTTTGTACTGAAGCTTCCATAACTCTCGTAAGTTGTTCATATTCATGTGGACTTAATCTCTACCATTGATATGATGTCCTTGCAAATCCACGGCTTTCGCAATGTGGATTGAATATTGTGGGTTTTACACTTTATCCTACAAAATTATCATCCCACGTTCAACCTTCTGCAACTCCTGTCAGTCATTGATATTCTTACGGCTTCAATTTCAGCCATTGATCTATTTTCTTTTTGGATCAACACCTTCCTTAATGAATATTGCGAATTGCAGGTTTCACAATTTATCATACAAGATTGTCATTTCACAACAAACCTTCCGCAACTCCTGTCATTTGTTGATCTTATTAAGGATTAGATCTGACCCATCGATTTGATTTCTTGTTTGGATCAACACCTTATGCAATGCATATTGTGGATTGTGGGTTTCACACTTTATCATACAAGATTATAGTTCCACAAATAACCTTTCACAACTCATTCCAGTTGTTGATCTTCTTGTGGATTAGATCTCATCCGTCAATCTGATATCTTTTGTGGATCAACACCTTCCATAATGTGGATTTCATATTGCGAGCTTCACACTTTATCATATAATATTATCATTCCGTAACCAACCTTTTGCAACTCTTGTCAGCCCTTGATCTTCTTGTGGCTTAGATCTCAGCCGTTGATCTTATTTCTTTTGCAGATCAACAATAAACCTTGTGGATTGCATATAGCCTCTCATCTTTTTAGAACTAAACTTCCACGAATCCATCTTCCGCAACTCTCATGAACCATTGATCTCATTGCAACTTAGATCTTGACTGTTGATCTTATTTCTTTTGCGGATCAATAATTAACCTTACAGATTCAAAGGGTTTTGGTTCAAAAACGGGATTTTGTTTTACTGCTTAAGTTAATTAGATTTTATGATTATCTTCATTCTTAATGCCTTTCTTGATTTCACCATCTAAACATGATTTAACAGTCATGAATCTAAACTGGAATAATTTGATTATGGATTCAAACAATAATTTAAGGTTTTCTCTTTGTAATTGGGTTTCAATTGCAAAATTGAATATTACATATGTACACCAGAAACTAGCATTTTCATTACAATCAAGAAGCTAAATTCAAGAAGTGGATTAAGGAATATTTAAGTGGAATTGATATAGACTAGAAGACACAGTCAAATGTAGGAATATAGTTTTAAAATAGAGGATTCAATCCGTTATATGCGGCCTCATCGATTCTAAATCATTCAAGTATTGAATTCGAAACCATAACCGATACATTACTAGCAATTGATGATGTGGGTATGGATGCCCAATATCGGATCCGTCAAGAACAATATAACATGGTACATATATAGTACATAATATACAAAGCATGTATAATGATTCTACATAAATTCATCAACAATACTTCCTGGAAGTACAACTGCAATTCAACATTTTACAAATACATTATACTACAACTAGAATTATTTATAACAAAACAGAGTAGGAACCTAGCACAAAAGCTTGGAAAACAAAAGTGGAGAAGTTTTTCCTCCCAACCAACTCTCAGAGCAACCAAATTACTTGCTACAAAATCCCTGAGGCTGTTCGCTGAGCCATAAGAGAAAATTATTTCAATGCGCCATCTCTTGCATTTTAAAGATGTTAATTCTTGTCCAATGTTAGCCTCGTGCTGCTCATGGACATACTATTAAAAAGTTTTTTTCCTAGGACGTGGTAATTTATGATCCTCCTTCTCTTTAGCACTCAACTAGGAGTGCAGAAAAAAAATTTGGGGGTGATTCCTCTTGCATCTCCAGTTCTCCCTCAGTGGTTTTTTCCACTTGCCATTTTCTTCTTGTAGTTCAACGAACACTCTTCAACATCTATATCCACTTTTTTTCTCCTTTAGCATATTTTATTAAATAAAGAATGCTTTATTACCAAATTTTTTATTCTTGACTTTCCTCTCAAAAATAATAATCAAAGTATTTTCCAGCAAAATTAATAACAATTATTAATTCATGGGGTATTAGAGAACTTAAAAAAGACGACTTTTAAAAGTTACTAAAGCATGTGGATATTTTTCTTTATCAATGTTATTTTTCTAAAATATTGAGAAATTATAAATAATAATAAAAACTAACAGCTAAATATTAAAAATGAACTAGTAAATGATGAAAACAACATTACAAAATAAGAAAGGGAAAAAGTTCTTGACAAGTACTAAAATTTAAAAAATATTTTCTTTGTCAATTTAAATTTCCTATTATATTCAATAAAATTAATAAACTATAAAACAAAAGATGCAGTGAATTCTAACCAATGTGATAAAAGGTTGCCAAAAATTAAGTTAAATTAGAAGCAAAACAAATTGAATTCAAGTGAAATATCAAAGATCTAAAAAGCGTTTTCTTCCCTATCACTTTTTCTTTAACAATAAACCAAGTTCAAATAAATCGAAATGGAAACCCACATCTCTAGTTCAATGTTGAAAATGAAATAACTATGAAAATAGAAAAACCCTATGATGAACAAGTATTACAAATTGAAAAAGGATTTAATGTTTCCTTAAATACTTAGCAATCAAAACTGGCCCAACATCACAACCAAGGTGGATGGCCAAATAGACTGTAATTATTTGGATATGAAACAAAAATAGAAACTTTTTTTGGACTAGTAGTTGCATATTAAACACTAGAAAAACCATGCCTTTATATTTGTAACAAGAGTGAAATTGTGTACCCACTCATGGGAAATAGCTTAAGGAAAGCTTCCATAGGTAAAACTTTGTAAGTATGAATGTGAATTCCTAAGTTTTATTATGGATTGTAGACATAGGAGACTGAAGACTTTATGCCACTAAAATGATAGGAACATGAAGCTTGGAATCCACTAGGGGTATGGTTGAATGGCTAGTTGGACATGGGTTGATGACAAGTGCCAGCTTGGTGTCATAAACACTTAAACAATTGAAAATGAGCTAGACAACACTAAAGTTCAGAAAAGGTTAGGTGTCACCAAACCAAAAAGAAGACTTTTTACAGACAAGGATCTTTGAAATTTAAGGTTTTAAAATGCTGGGTGAGGGGTTGGAACTGGAGGTTTATCGTTAAACTATAACAAAAGAACTCAACATTAGGATCGCTATTTACCCTATCAGGTAGACTTCAGTTGTTCTTATTATCGCAATCAATGATTCCAGTGAAATTAGGTACTCTGCGTTTTAATGTTAAAATTATCTGGCAGAGATTTATTACCCCACTAGTGGAAACTAGACACTCGAAAGTTGAAATTTAAACGATTAGGTAGTGGAGATCTTGAAGCGGGTTGGCCGTATCTATAAATGATTGGGAAAACCAAAACTACCTGGAATGAATGAGTCAAAACAATTCTTAGTTGCCTCGCTACTCGGAAACAAAGGAGCCTTCAACCTAATTATAAATGATTCCAAATTCTTTTTAATCTGGATGAAACAAAGATGCTTTTAATACCAAAACAAAGATGCTCTTAATCCCAAAGTTTCAAGGAAAAAATGCTGGTGATTTACTTTTTTTGGTTTTGGTATCCTTACTACTATTGGATGAGTAAGAGGTATAACAAGAGCCACGAGGTGGCAATGTCACCGCATTTATTAATAGTTATTGTTATAACACTAAAGTTATAGATAAACTTTAACTATCATCATAGAGAAATTTATGATGGGTAAATAAGGTTGTTGAAAACTCTAGGCTTGCCATCTCTACGGCCAATGCTGGGAAGCAAATATGGAGACTAACATCACCAACCAAACACCAATCAGCATTCAAATAATTGTGTTTTTTTATTACATTTAATAAAAAAATCTCATATCTAAATGATTTAATACTAATGAACTATTCATATATAACATATGATTAATGTTAAAATGTAATAATGCTATGAATATATTATTAGTATTTTAATGTATTTATTTTTATTTTTCTTTTCCATAAAAAAAACTAAAAATTAAATACTAGAAAATATATATTACATAGGAAAAGAGAAAAAGTATTTGCACTTTTTTTAATGTTTGGTTGACGAACAAAAGCATAAGTGAAAGACTACATTGAACACAATCGGCGTGGGCTAGCTATGGAGCAAACCTCCCTCCATCGGACGGAGGAGGAGCAAATTCAACGTTGACTTTGCTCCTCCTCCGTCCGATGGAGGGAGGTTTGCTCCATAGCTATCTTATTCCAACACAATCCATGGCTTTACTCAATTTGGTATATGTCAGTTATGTAAATATATATAATTGGAGTGCGTCATCATTGCCATTGACAAATACAAGCAAGTCTTAAATTGAATTGTCTTTTGAGCACTTTGGTTTTGTCACCATGAAATTGCATTGTTTTGAGCACTTTTGGGTTTTGTCACTATCGTAAATTCTAATCTCTGAGTTAGCGATGAAGTAAAGATTATGAATGGTCTTTGCATTTATAAGAAAATTTACAACGACGTTAAGTTCGCCCAGAATGGACTTTCGTGAATATAATTCATTCGTAGACTTATCTAACTGTTCACTGTATTCAAATCCCGAGAATGGACTTTCGTGAATATAATTCATCCAAGGACTTATCTTAACTATTCACTGTATTCAAATTATAGGCTTTTATTTTTAGCAAAACTAATCTAATTATAACAAGAAAAAAAACAAAAAACAAAATTACACTGAATAGTTTTACAATAACAATGAGCATATTTAAACTATCGAAAGGAAAGCACTATCAGATATACGTTCTGCTCAAAGAATTCGTATGCAGAAATTCGAACCACACTGATCAGTTTTGTGCATAAAAACTTCTCCAGATTTCTCAGCTAAATTGACAATGCCTCAAGCTTCACGTACAGGCCGCCACTTGCAACATGACATGTATAATGCTTTGATTATAACTTTTTCATATGCCTTTTCCTCTTCCTAAATCAGGGCTCTCATAATGGCGCTTCACATACTTGGCTGCCTTTCTCTATACTTTAATATTGCAGGTCTCTTCAACGCACAAGAGCAGTCCACTATGGATGTAGGATCGTGGCAAGACTGACTAGTGTAGATCGATCGAAGTATGAAGCTTGCTGGAATTCTATATGAGCTTGCCTTATAGTAAGGATTTGAAAAGAGAAAGCAAATCGATTGCTTGTTCCAATCTATCAATAGGTAGATCTGCGAGTGATTGTGAATTTAAATTTGATTTGGAAGAATTAGCAACCCTTTTCAATTGGCAATAGATCTGCACCTAGATTTATTTCCTATACACTTAATAACGTAAGTGTCAATATGCTGCCATAACTCATTTACATTTATAGATTATGCAATTAATGGAGATGGCCGATTAAACCTTATCGAGCATCATTGCTTTCTTGACGTTTTTGTTCCGTAATATCTCCCTCGGCTATGGAGCCTTCCCCACCTCCCATGATAAAAACACTTTGGAGGCTGAAATCACACATCATGAGAACCAAGTCTTTGCCCACTGAGAGATATGAGGAGATGCAAATTATTTAATTACTTACTTATGGTGGGAGATGCAAATTACTTAATTACTTACTTTTACTTTTGGTGGCACATGAGCGCCTGATGCACTAGTAATTTGTGATCTGCATTGTGCAATTTTCTGTCTATAACAAGCACTTGTCCACAAGAGTAAGCAAGCATGATTGAGGAGCGTTATATCCTGGTAATTGCTCACCTTAAGAAAAATGCTGGGAAGACTAAATAATATTTATTATTTAATGAACAAAGCATTGATTTAAATAAATAAGTATTTCATCATAAAACTTCAGTTGTATGAAGGAGATGATTAAACCAAATTAAAAGTAATTTTTAGAAAATACAAATTTAAAATCTAATAATATTAATCTATAAAATAAAAATAAATAATAAAACATAAATCAATCTTAAACATTTCTTTATTAAAATTTTAAGATTAAAAAATATACACTTCCAAAAATTAAATCTATTTTAATACTTAATAAATCAGAGTTTTAAAATAAAAGTATACTTATTTAATTTTATACCATTCATAAATTTTCATTAATAAACAAATTACTAGTACACTTATAAAATGAAATTGGGTAATTTTATGTTTCAAAAGAGAAAAACAATGGCATTAACATAAACGAAGTTTCCTTCGCCTATTCTAATCTCTGTTTAACACATTATAACAGAAACGACAAGTAACATAAAATATTATAAAATTGAGCACATACCTCTTGTGTTTGGCATGAATTATTGCAATTCAGCAACGTGCCAATTATCCTCCCTGTGGTTCTTTTTCTTTTCAAAGTATGCAATGTACTCAGGATGCATAAACATGGATGATGGAACCAGAAAGCGAGCATCAACACCTCATCATAAACCGCAAAGAATTGCCTTGTGGCTGTACAATAATTCATCACAAATTTGGTAATACAACAATAGTTGAACATGAAAAACAGAATAGAATAACAACTGCAAAATAATAGAAATTCATTACAATATTTAGAAATATTGTTATTGTCTCCATAAGTTCTTCTCAATCCCAAACAATTGAACATGAAAAACAGAACAGAATAAAAACTGCAAAATGATAGGAATTCATTACAATATTTACAAATATTGTTATTGTCTCCATAAGTTCTTCTCAATCCCCACTATAGTCACTCTTCACTGGGATACCATTAAAAAAAAAAGCCACTCCTAACTGGGCTAGAATTCAAAAGAAAAATATTTTCTTTCTCCAACTCCATGCACACAACCACTAATTAAAACTTTCCTCAAAGTCTAAATGTCTCGTGCTTATTTAACCGTTGATAAATTTATACAAAGAAATTGGAAAATGTTGCTTCACAATATGGTGGGCATGCACATCACAAACTGAATTTTGTGATGGGGGATTTCGAAGGGGAAGCATACTCTTGTAGTGCCGGTGATGAGAATAATAAGTCTGGTTGTTCTAGATATCGGTGTGAGAAGGCGTCTTGTAAATTTTGGGTGGATTTTAGGTGCATCAAAATAGATTTCTACAGACTCTCAGACTCAAGTATTACCAGAGTTACACCCATCCGAAACAGGTTCATGTCTAATCCATCATTTTCATGAAAATTTATATATATCAACATTCAAGCTAGGAAATCTCCGGTTAGGAAAACCATACCCAGAAATCTTGATGCAATCTATCGTTGGAAACCTGCAAAGGTTGAGCTTGGTAACCCTAAGCTGGCACCAAGATTAAAAAACCTTGACACATGCTTGGTCAAATGGATTTTTGCATGGGAGTTTGCATCTGTATATTTGTGTAGAAATAAAAGATATCAGGATTCGGGATATTACACATGCCCTGAAAAAAACCTTTAACAACAAGCCGTGGCAACTATTAGACAAGGAGCAACTATAGCTATGTACAAATTCTCCTAGTTCATATTTGTCTTTGAATTCAGGATCAATGGAATTTAGAAAACAATTGCCACGGAAAAATGTGTTCAATAATATTCACCATTAAATTCAATAGTTTTTCCAGCACGCATGCACAGTGTTCCAACAGAAATAGGCATTTAGGAACAGTCGACTTAGCAGTAGAAGCAATGAGAACGTATGACGAGCATCAAAGAGCATGAAGGATGGATGTGGGAGCTAGACGATGAGACATATTTGCACAGACTAATATATTCTATTGCATATTGTCATGTATTGTAGATAGCTCTATGTTTTTCAACTGGCCACCACATCCACTTAGTGCCAGAAAGTGTCTCGGTGCATTATGGCCTTTTCTAGTAATGCAATACTCAGAAGCACACTCGTGGTGACATTTGCCCACTACCATGGGGTCAAGGGAGTCTCCAAATGAAAAAAATTCAGAGGACCCTATGACTTATATGATTTAGATATTTAAAATCTGACATTACATTATGTCTACCATTGCATATCTCAAATCAAACTTCTACATGGATTACCACTAAGGAGTCAAAGATACCAATTAAATCTAGTCCAATTCAACAACAATCTTCAGGTAATGGCCATACCTTCTTGATTTTGTCAAGAGATCAGTATTGGTCTTCCTTCGTTTTTCTTGTTTTGAGGTTTTTTCTTTCAGTTGTTGTTGAAGGGTAAGTGATTCCTCCCATTTCTACCTGTAAATGCATTCATAATCCTCTGCACTCGATATAAGTCCCGGTTTTATTGTGCCTTTAAAATCCACACTTGGAGTCTCTGCCAAAGTCACTCCTCTAGTATTCATCTTGTGTTCAAATTAATTCCCAAGATTCAACTTGATAATTCAGTTTTTGGTCAAATCCTCAAGCACAAGACAAAAGCAACTTTCAAACAGCGTGCAATTTACCAAATCAAGAATACTAGGCTAGATCATTCGTTTGCAAAGAGTAACAATGGAAACTGAAATCAAGCCTGGAAGGTTTGTCTTCGCGATGTCACCATTTTGAATTAAAACACACAATACAATTGACTCAGAAGTCAAGCTATACACAAAACCAAGTGGACCCACCTACCTAAGATTTCCTAGTTGTAGTGATCAATTGCGGCTTTGAGCTCTTTCAATTCCTTGCTTGTGGAAATCTCCACATCCTAAGCCTTCTCCTCCCACTCATTCCTGGAAGCCTTGGCAGCTTGAATGTCAAGTTTAATGGCGTGGCACTCTCTACTCATCTTCTCATAATACCTGATATTCACATGCTACGACTCCACTTGTCGCTTCAGGCCCTCATTCTCCTTCGTGAATCTCTTGACCTCACTATTCTTAGCCTCCAATTCTTGCTGCCACTCATTCAAGAACCTTCTTAGATCATCTTTCGTGGACAAGAAATTATTCATGATGGAATGAGACATTGGCACACCATTAGCCAACTCAACTTTATTCCTTCGAGGGTTTCAATTGTCGAGGGCCCTGTCTTCAAGTTCTCAATCTTTGCTTCTAGTTCATTTACCTGGTCTCCTATGACGTCTGTTCTCGGGGAGGTCATGGCTGCTCATTCCTCTTCCAGCAATAGGATAAATTCCTGGTTAAGGGACTTAACAACTGCATCGTCATCTTACAAAAAATTGTGGCAGTTATGTTCGGGGAACTTGAACCCTGCATCTCTGTCGAACAACTGAGCTCCCTGATCGACTCTTTCTTTGTAATTTAAGAGCTGGATGAGCCATGAAAGAGCAGCCATAAGTGTGGGTCATGTGAATGGGTGCTTCCAGTGGCATATAGGGTACTCTTGTTTATTTGAAAAGGGTATCTGTAAACCCTATACCATATTATTAATTGCCATCACTGCAGCCTGTGATCCTGTGATCTAAATCATTGTTGACAGATTTACTTTCTGTGCTACCAAAACAATATCCAGCCTGTGGTCTGAATCATTGTTGACAGATTTACTTTCTGCGCTACCAAAACCATACCCATAAATGTTGATGCAATCTGTAACTGGAAACCTGCAAGAATTGAGCTTGGTAACCCTAAGCTCGCACTAAGATTAAAAAAACTTTGACACTTTGTACAATTTGATATGCTTGGTCAGAATGTCTTAATGTATTTTATTTGTCTTATATCATATTATTAATTGCCATCACTTTGCAATGTTGACAGGTTTACTTTTAGGGACGGACAATTGCTGATATCATCATCACCGCCAGGTCCTGGGACACACGAACCAAGAGCAACGTCATATCCACAAACCAATAGTTATCTAAAAAAATAGACAATAACAATTAAAAATAATAATTAAATATTTTAAATATTACCAAACCATAGTCTAAATTCCATTACATTTAATAAAAACTATTACAAACTTTAGAAGATAGAAAAAATTTACCCATATCTAAATGAATTAATACTCACGACCGATTCATATATATCACCTGCGGTGACATAATAAATCTAGCTAAAGTAGAATTGTAATATTGGATGAGTAAGAGGTATAATAAATCTAACTAAAATAGAATTGTTTTAAATTGATTAGATTACAACCTATTATTATTATTTTTTTCATTACTAAACACCTTTTATATTTGAGATGATGTCATTTAAATTGAATATTATGGTAGGAATAGAAATAGGGGTGACCTTCTTTATATGAAATGAATTATCCTGTGATTTTGTTTATGGAATATGCAGCCACATAATAATTATTGGTATGTTCTCTTATTTGATTTAAAAGAAGACCAAACAATGTGATATGTAAATGTATATGGGAGAATAATAAAAATACATCACAACTAGGAGTCAAACAATATGATGATGATAATAATGTTGATAGTTAAAGTCCATTGAGACGAGAGTTGGTATATCGAACCTAAAACCATATAATTAGTTTGTTTTAAGATTGTATTCCTATGCTCAAAGAGTTTGGTGAGAAGTGTCTCGAGCTCACTATAATTTTGACAAGTTAGAAGGCTAGGAAGGTCGTTATTGCATACGAGCATTCTAAGAGGAAGTGATTTTCATCTTCAATGTTCATATTCTCATAGAGATGGCAGATCATTTCCACCCATGGTGTTTTAGGAAGTGTCCAACCCCCTGTTTCACTATGGAGCTCATGAGAGTTCGTTCTTATTTTGCCTATATTAGTTTTTTTCTTTGAACTAGTTAAAACAGAGACATACTTTTGACCTTCTAGAGTAGGGTTGATGACCTCCTTATAGTATCTTAATTTTCTTTTATCCTCTAAATCTTTCTCACACCACATTTTCTTTTTAAACTTAGAAGTAACAATATTTTGGATGTTATTAATATTTTGCAATGCATTATTTTCATGGATCTCCTAGTGGTTTAACTAGGCCCTGGTATCTTTATAGCAACCTCACTTGAGCCTTAGGTGGTTTTGGTTGGAATTAAAAGCTAGCTTAGGAAGTCAATAGTCTCCCATGTTATTGATTTTGTGCTTGTATAAGAGGAGCCTAGTCATATCTAAGTTCTCTATAGGGGAAAGAGCCACTTCTATAAGGAGAATAAGATATGGTGTATTTCTTTTAATTTTGAGGTTATACCTTATAAAACCCTTATTGATTTGGTCAATCTTTCTCCAAAATTCTCTATAAATATTGCAACCCAAAATCTTAGATCCATATAAAAATAATAAAAATACATCACAAACTAAGAGCCACACAATATAATATGTAAATATATATAAAAAATAATAATAAAAATACATCACAAACTATAACTATAGATACAAAGGAATAGCTATCCGAATTCTCATCATCAAATTATTTTACATAAATATTAAAATGAACCTTACAAATACAAAAAGAAATCCTTCTAATACTTTTCACTAGCAAACAAAAACCCTCTAAAAACCATAAAAATGTGAATAAACGAAGATAAAATTGGTTTTATAAAATTGTTTTTTCTTCACTTAGAAATGTCAAATTTAAACCACCCCTATTTATAGTGGGGACATGTCCTCTTATAATGTCCACACATGTTCAGGACATATCCTTGATGTTTTGTCTATCAAAAACATATCTTTGTATCATAGTTCAAACCAATTTATTCATTAATTCTTTTTAATGAGAGGACTTGAGGTTAGATGTTAAAAAAGTGTTTTTTTTCAACTGTTCTGTATCCCATAAATAGGCTGAAAATAATGCACTCCACGGGATTTAGTTCCATCATACTTTTGTAAATACATCAGAAAAACAAGATTTAAAATTTAAAATTACTATTTTTTTTATTTCAAATGAATTATTCAGTGTAGTATTATTTTTCGATACAACATACCAAAAAAATACTATATTAATAAATAATGTGGATTATATTTAAACGAGTGTAGCAATCACGACGACCCAGGCCGACGCAACCATTGATATATGGATTGGGAATACATTTTTATTATACATTAAGGCGAGTAGCGTGCAGTTTCTTCTCTCATAAAGCCAAAGCCATTCGTTTCTTGCGTAACAGTATTGATATTAACACTCATTCCAGATTCTTATAATATAGAAATGGATACAGAAGGAGAACGATTATTAGTTGAAGTTGAGGAGATTATAAGAGATATTAGAGAACTCAAAGAACAATGGGAGGATCCCAATTTTGATCCTTGGGAGGTTGATGCACGAATGGCCCGAGTATATGAGACAGAGATTAGAAGAAGAGAATTTATGCACCAATGGAGTCTGCTAGGGAGTGGAATCCCAGATCCTGTAAATGTCAAGTTACAACGGAGAATGAGGGAACTTTTGGAACCACAATTACCATGGCAACAGCAATTTTACGCAGTAGAAGCAGAAGCACAAGTTTTATACGAACAAGTTGACGTTATTATAGAAAAGTTTGGGGAACTTGAGGAACTATGGCAGGCTGCTAATGCTGAACCGGCCCCAAGCACAACAAGCCAAACTCTTCCGTTAAGCAACATGATGCGAGAGTTTATTAGACAATGGAACTTTATTAAAAATATGATGGAGGAATTTATTACTGACTTGGACGATTTTTCTAATATGTTCGCCCCGCAAATCGATCTCGAGTTGCAACAGAGAAGGACAGAAATTACAGAACTTGGTTTGAGATGGCAACAACAAGTGTTACAGATTGACCGTGTTGAAATCATACGCATTTCTATTTCAGAGGAGCATATCAGTGATAGCAATAGAAGTACTTCAACATGTCCAATTTGCCTCGATGATTTTGTATTGGGAGAAGCAGGGGGTCAGCTCCACTGCGGTCACCTGTTCCATCAACATTGCATTTCGATGTGGTTGACAACATCAACATCAAATAATAGTTGTCCCATCTGCCGTCGACTATTTCCACGTAGTTGAGTTATTGTTAATCGTTATGAGTTACAATCAGTTAGTTTCTTTACTATAGTATAACCTTAAGAGTATTTGATTATTATACAATTCTGTTTTATTAAATTTTAATTTGTCATTAATTTGTCATTATGTAGGTTTATGTTTTAAATGTTAAAAAATGTTAATAAAAACTATAAAATAATGTTAGTATATCAATCAAGTTGTACATTTTATCTTGTGTATTTGTTTGAAAAATAGTCATTTTCTTTTGCTTCCTATATGTTATTTTTTTTAATGAGAGTTTCTTTATTTATAATTTTTATATTTCAAATATTTCAAATTTATTAATGTAATAAGAATTACAAAAAATAGCTAAAATATGAATTATTATTTTTAATGCTCACCTTAATTTAGTGTTTATTTTAATCTTAATTAAATTAGGTTATATATATATGTGTGCGCGCCAAAGCACGCATCAAATTCTACACCACCAACTAAAGTACCTTATCATAAACAAACTCTTTGTTTGTAGTCTAACATAGCGCGTGCATCTTTTACCTCGGTCATTGATTCGGGTGCTTCATGTGCACAATGGGGACAAAAATTCAATTGAATGATTTGAATATAGTTATGGTGGAAGCATATTAATAATAAGCAAAGCAGAAAATACACTACACACATAAACATACACACACACACAATGCAAGAATTCAAACCAATCTCTTGTTACTTCATTACTCCTCAATTACTTGCTTCATATTGCAACAATGAGCATGTTTAAATAGAGTGCTGAGAATGATTGGGTTGTCTACCCGTTACATTTAGTTACAATAGAAGTTGGAAGGGTTACATAAGTTCAATCGTCACAGACAAATGGAAGACATAGAGACAATCCTTCATAATTGTGTTGATCGTTGGTGTCGAGGTGCTGAATATTTTGAAGTAGAGATTGAGTTTGTTGACGTTGTGTCGAGGTGTGGAACCTGTCGAAGTCAATGTTGAACTTGTGGAGGTGTAGAACTTGTCGAAGTCATTGTTGAACTTGTTGAGGTCGATATTGGCATTTGTAGTCTTCGACAAACAATGCAAGATACTCAATGGATCATACCTCCTTCCTTAAGTAACAATGGTTTGCAATGGTTTGTAATGGAACAAACCCAACCAGTAAAACCAGTCGACATGGGTTCCCACTCTGTCGATGCTCAACTCATCGCGATCTCCTTGAGCACCGGCCGAGACACGTTTTACCCTGTTGAGAAACACCCACAAAGCAGATGAAGTCCTACCCGAGATGTTCAAGGGAGAGCTATTGGGACCAAGTTTCCACAGAATAGAAGAGGACTATGTGCATCGACAATTCATCAACTTATCTAACAGATATGACCAATTACTTAATCCTCAACATGACCATTCATCATTGCTCTTAACAGATCACATTATTCATTCATAACCGAAAAAATCATATTGTTGCGCAAACATATCTAGATAGATAAAATCATTTAGAAGAAGGAAACGTTGCATCATAGATCCATGTCGCACATTCAATTTACATTCACCATTGGATCACTGGAATAGTAAGGTAGAAAAAGATAAAAGAAACAAAAAATTAGATAAACTTTCGTCTTATCATATTACTTCTACGGAACAACCCACAGAACCAGAACATGCAACAATTCAACAAGAACCAATAATTGCTTCCCTGAGACTCCAAGCATATATGGCATCAAACTCTCTATTTTGTATCTCTCCCTCTTAACATTCGCAATTCTACTTCTATTTATAGACATGCACTTTTACATTCATGGTCCACTTGGACGACTTCCTAACTAACTTCTAACTGACTCTACAAAATAATGACTAGTATCCACAAAATATGGTCGAGAGTACAAAAAGTGACATAAAGTATTCAAAATATTCTCTCTTACATCTTGCACATCATCTTTCACTTGCGTAGTGTATTTTGAGGTTGCATCTAGCATATGAGATGCTGCGTAGCTGACTTGTACCAAAACCCCTGCAAACAGGCCCCCAACACATTCTTGTGGCTCGCACTTGAGCCATACTTAAGTTGACATGGTAAACTCAATGGTCTTGGATTTGTTGGATGTAAGAGAATTTGACAAAAGATAAAATTGAAGTTAATTTTCTATTCAAGCATCTTTAGTGTTGAGCCAATTCAAGCCTACTGCTGTAACCATCGCTCTGATACCATATGTAAAAAATTTCAAATTTCGTAAAACAAAAAAAATCTTTCAATCATATATCTTCAAACACGTTAATAAAAATCCCTAACTTTTATATAGCATTATTGAACATTAGAGAGTTTATTGCTTAACCTTGGCCTTATAAATTTATCATTATTTCTTTAAACCTTAGAATCCAATTCCCAAAATTAGTTTTCCAAACAATTCAATGTTTAAACCAAAATTGGTAAGTTTATTTTTCTTCCCCATTGACCATTCCACAATGATCCTTCCAAAAGAATCATTCTGCAAGGACCCTTCTGAAATGCGGATTGCGAATTGCGAGACTCAAATTAACTACAATAAAAAAATAACTTTCACAAATAGCCTTCCGCAACAATCCTTCCACAATGCAGATTGTGGATTGCGGACACCCATAAATTCACTAACAAATTAAACTTCCTCTTTCTGCTTTCCACAATGCAGATTGTGGGTTGCGAAAACCCATAAAACATTTTACAATATAAATTTCCTCTTTCTACAATGCGGATTGTGGATTGCGAAAAACTTAAGTTATTTTATAAATTAACCTCCACAATGGGGCTTTCACAACTCTTGTGATTCATCGATCGCTTTGCATATTTGATCATGACCATTGATCTAACTTCCTTGTGCATTCTGTACTGAAATATTCTGCAACTTTTGTGAGCAGTTGATATTCATGTAGATTTATTCTCTACCGTTGATCTAACTTCCTTCTGGATCCCCATCTTCCACAATACGGATTGTTGATTATGGGTGCGCTATCATACTTTTAGAAATTGGACTTCCATAATTCATGTGAGCCATCGATCTCATTGTGTCTTAGATCTCAACTGTTGATCAAATTTGCTTTACAGACCGACCATTAACCTTAAGGATTTAATCTCTACCATTGATCTCACTTCCTTGTGCATTTTGTATTGAATATTTCATAACTCTTGTAATTTGTTGATCTTCCTATGGACGTAGTCTCTACCTTTGATATGAACTCCTTCTCGATCCACACATTCCGCAATATGGATTGAGTATTGTGGGTTTTACACTTTATCCTACAAAATTATCATCCTCCATTCAACCTTCCGCAACTCATTTCAACCGTTGATCTTCTTACGGATTCCATCCTGACCATTGATCTAGTTTCTTTACGAATCAACACCTTCCACAATGCAAATTGTGGATTGCATGCTTCACACTTTATCATACAAGATTATCGTTCTGCAACAAACCTTCTGCAACTCCTCTCATTCCTTGATCTTCCTGAGGATTAGATCTCACCCGTCGATCTGATTTCTGATTTGGATCAACACCTTACACAATGCATATTGTGGATGATTCACAATTTATCTTACATTATTATCGTTCAACAACAAACCTTTCACAATTCCTGTGAGTCGTTGATCTTCTTGCGGCTTATATCCCATCCAACAATCTAATATATTTTGCAGAACAACACCTTTTGCAATGCAGATTGAAGATTGTGAGTTTCACACTTTATGATACAAGATTATTGTTTCACAACCATCCTTCTACAACTCCTGTGAGTTGTTGATCTTCTTACGGGTTAGATCTCAGCTGTAGATCTGATTTCTTTTGCAGATCAATAATAAACCTTGCAGATTGCAGATTGTGGATAGCCTTTCAACTTTTTAGAACTAAAATTCCATGAATCCATCTTCCCTTACTCCTATGAACCATTGATCCCATTGCAGCTTAGATCTTAACTGTTGATTTGATTTCTTTTGCAGATTCAAAGGTTTTTCGTTCAAAAAGGGGTTTTGTTTTACATCTTATGATTATCTTAATTCTTAATTCTTAATCCCTTTCTTCATTTCACCCTTTGAACATGATTTAATAGTCATGAATTTGAAGTCAGTTAAGTTGATTATGGATTCAAACAATAATTTAAGGTTTTCTCATTGTAATTGGTTTTCAATTGCAAAATTGAATATTACAGATCTACACCAGAAACTAGCATTGTCATTACAAATGAGAATCTAAATTCGAGAAGTAGATTAAGGAAGATTTAAGTCGAATTGATCTAGACTAGAAGACACATTCAAATGTAGGAAAATAGTTTTAAAATAGAGGATTCAATCCGTTAGATGTAGCCGCATCAATTCTAAATCATTCAAGTATTGAATTCGAAACAATACCAGATCAGCAACAGTCAAACCTGAATAATTTTACTGAGAATGAAATACTAATTTCTATAGGAATACATTGCTAGCAATCGTTGATGTGGGTATGGATGCCCAATATTGGATGCGTTAAAAACAATCTAACATGGTACATATATAGTACATAATATACAAAAAAATGGATAATGATTCTACATAAATGCATAAACAATGCTTCCTAGAAGTACAACTAGAATTCAACATTTCACAAATACATCATACCGCAACTATAATAATTTATAACAAAACAGAGTAGGAAGCTAGCACCAATGCTGGGAAAACAAAAGCGGAGAAGCTATTCGTCCCAACAAACTCCGAGAGAAACCCAATTACTTGCTCTAGAACCCTCGAGGTTCTTCGTTGAGCCACAAGAGAAAAATATTTCAATGTTCCATCTCTTGCATTTTACATATGCTAATGCACGTCCAATGTTAGGCTCGTGCTCCTCATGGACATACTATTAAAAAGTATTTTTCCTAGGACTTGGTAATATATGATCCTCCTTCTCTTTAGCACTCAACTGAGACCTAATTTTTCGGGATCATGCCTATTCTATCTCGAGTTCTCACTCCTTGGTTTTTTCCACTTGTCATTTTCCTCTTATGGTTCGACGAACACTCTTCAACAACTATATCCAATTTTGTTTTCCTTTAGCATATTTTATTAAATAAAGAATGTTTTATTGCAAAATGTTTTATTCTTGACTTTCCTCTCAAAAATAATGATCAAATTAGTTTCTTGCAAAATTAATAGCAATTATTAATTCACAAGGTATTACAAAAATTAAAAAGACAACTTTTAAAATTTGCTAAAATCTACGGATATTTTTCTTTATCAATGTTATTTTTTGAAAATATCGAGAAATTATAAATAATAATAAAAACCAAGAGCTAAATATTGAAAATGAACTAGTAAATGATGAATATGACATTACAAAATATAAGGAATATTTTCTTTGCCAAGTTAAATTTCCTATTCTATTCATTAAAACTCATAAACTAGCAAACAAAAGATGTAGTGAATTCTAACAAATGTGATCAAAGGTTGCCAAAAATTAAGTTAAATTAGAAGAAGAAAAAAACTGAATTCAAGTGAAGTATCAAAGATCTAAAAAGGGTTTTCTCCCATATGAGTCTTTCTTTAATAATAAAACAAGTTCAAATAAATTGAAATGGAAACCCACACACCTAGTTCAATGTTAAAAAAGAAATAACTATGAAAATACAAAAAACCCTATGACCAACAAGTATTACAAATTGAAAAAATATTTTTTGAGTTATGATGTTTCCTTAAATACTTAGCAATCAAAACTTGCAAAACATCACACCCAAGGTGGATGGCCAAATAGACTGTAATTATTTAGATTTGAAACAAAAATAGAAACTTTTTTTTGACTAGTATGGCTGCAGAGTAAACACTAGATAAACCATGCACACTGTAATATCCCTCGTATGTTCCCTTATTTGTGTAGCCAAAGTGAAATTGTGTACCGACTCATAGTTAGAGCTCTAGTAGAGCCTCCATAGGTAAACCTTTGTAAGTATAAATGTGAATTCCTAAGTTTTAGTATGGATTGTAGACATAGGAGACTGAACACTTGATGCAACTGAAATGATAGGGGCATGGAATCCACTAGGGGGAATGGTTGAATGGCTATTTGGACATGGGTTGATGACAAGTGTCATCTTAGTGTCGTAGACACTTAAACAATGAAAAATTAACTAGACAACACTTAATTTTATAAGTGACGGATAAAATATGATTAAAAGCTAGTCCTACGATGGGATAAGGAAGAAACCACTAGTCACTAGTAAGGTACTAACAAACACCTTTAACTTGAAAATTAACATGAGGATAATTAGTAGTAAATGCTCATAAACAAAATCTAGAAGTTCAAAAATACTTCATTAATATCTTAACCTCATCAAAAGATGACAAGAGGCACAACCAAACTCCTACATAGAATCACGTTAAGTTCTCTATTATATTACTAATTAGTTAGAAAACTAGGTATTTTTATTATATGTCAACAAAGGGCCATTAATAATTACATTAAGTAATTATAAGTTCTCATGAAAATAAATAAGTTCTTTAATTTTGAAATATATGAGAATATAAAAATAAAATAAAAACTTGTAACTCATGAATTGATAATTCATATGGTTCATGACAAATAACCATTACTTGAAATTATGTTAAATCTTAAGTTAAAATACTTAAAGATTGAAAACGTTAAAGCTAAACAGTTGAGTTAGCTAAGGTAAAATTAAAGATAAATTATAAAAAGAGTAAAATGAAATTAAGATACTATATTGAGATTAAAAATATAAACTAGGAGAGTTAAATTAAGATTTGCTATCTTATGATAGTTAGCTAAGAAGTTAGCTAAAGTCAATATTGTTAGAATCTAAAGGTTGGGTGGAAGGTCAACTTCACCTTGTCTCCTCTATACACATAAATAACCTATCAATGTTAGACTTTGAATCATCATCTCCTCCCAAAAATATAGGTTTATTTTTGTGTTTGGGCTAAATGATTATTTATTGTGTAACTATTAATGTCTTAAATGATGTGGGTGAAATTGCCTTAGCATTAAAAACATTTTAGTATATAATAAGGGTATTATATATGTGCATTAATTTACTCTATGATGAATTCCCTATTCAATCATGAATTAATTCTGATTACCCTTTCTATTGGAAATAATGATTACCCTTTAATTAAAGAACATAAACTTTCACATATAAAGAGTTCCATAAGTACAACCATGATCATTATTGATTTTCAGTAATGTACATGAGAAAATAAGTATATACTGATAAATGTTGAGTTAACTGATTTGAAATTTATTTGAATAGAAGTTATAAAATTGTAATAAGCATTAGTATCCTATCTTATTAGTCCCTACTTTTAGGCTAGCAGGGACTATCGGATTTGGTCAGTCATTTTTTTTATTAAAATGGCACAAAGCTCAAAATTTAGAATCCTAATTTTTTATTATAAGTAAAATAGTACACTTTTTCTAGACCAATCAGTGACGAAAACCTTTTTCTATAGCCCAACCAACAAAATCGACCTCTTATTTGGCCTCATTCTGAGGCAGACATGTTTTTAATATCATGTTATCCTAAGTTTTTAAGTTTTTCATGGGATGCTTTATGGGTTTAATTTATGAGTTTCATTAATGCTATTTTTTAAGAATTAGTTTCATCGTGACTCTCAACATTAAATCTTCACTTTATGTGTAAAAGCGACTACTTTCTGACTTTACCTCTAGAAGATACCAAAGGAGCCCTTTACTCTGCCAAGCTGTCATGAGAGCCCTTTGATCATGGTCATCGACACTTATAGGATTTCCACTACACCATTATTCACCTTGAACCACACCACTATTCACATCCTTCTACTTGCAAATTCTACAGCATAGACTATTGTTGTTGGTGTTGGTTGGTGCTGGAACGAAAGTGGTCCGAGGCTGAATGTAAATGGTCTGAGGATGGGCTTATTGATTGCAGATATTTTCTCCATGGTTACTAAGCTATTTAGCTCTGTAACATAAACCAATATTTTTGGTGCTCAACAAAAGCGGTATGGGGTAGTCTGGTAGCAGTTTGAGGCAACTTGAAGAGAGGGTCTCCTTCTTCAAGAAGAATTTAGACAAGGCTCTCAGACACCGGGTTTGAATACTTTGATTCATTGCATAGATGGTCCTGTGCCTCCCTACGATGAATAGGACTAGTTTCATCCCTTAATACCCGTCGATTCTTATATGAATATATCAATCTATCTTTTGTGCTTTTAACCTACACCTCGTAGCTTTTAATAACATGAAGCTTGATCTCACTTAGTGGATTGAAAGCACTACCTATGGAATAAATAATTCCCAAATGGGTGGGGTGTGTCCTCCTGTTTTTGCTAAGATATATTCTCGTGGGTTGCCTCTTGTTGTTACTGAAACCCAATTTTCATAACCATTTGCAATTCAAACCTTGGCTTGTTTGTGGAAGCAACACTGGTCATACTGGCTAAATATTGAGTACAATGGCGGCCATTTCTTTTACACTCTCGTCATTGCTGTGATTTTTGACACCATGTTTTTGAGAAAGGGTCAAAACATGTAAGAAACTATACCTTGTGGCCTTTGTAAACATATGGATGCTTGGTACCATTTGAATGGTGCAGTATTATATTTTTAATTTGTAATATGAATGCATGAATGCAGAAAGGAGCCACAAAAGGTTTTGAATTCTATGGCATCGTTGTTCGTGGTGATTCTATTCATTGGTGTGAACAATGATTCTTTAGTCGAGCCTGTGGTCGATGTTGAAAGGACAATTTTCTACAAAGAGAAGGAAGCAGGGATGTACTCAGCCCTTCCTTATGCTGTCGCTCAGGTAAACCCCTAATTTTGTATGGTCTTTAATTTAATTCCTTGCATTAATATCAATAAACTATCTGCAATATTTTTTCTTCACTAATTGTAATGTGTGTTCATGGTGGAACTATAATGTTATGCAGGTGTTGATTGAATATCCATAGGTAATTGTTCAAGTGCCAGTGTATGGATTTGTTAGGATTATTAATCCTCCCTTGTCCAATTTGGTCATATCTCTAAATTAGGAGTCATGCCTAAATTAGGAGTCCATCCAATTTATTTTTAGTCACTTGCACCATTGGGTCCACTTGGCCTAATTGGGGAAGATGTTCCACTTACTAAAGTGTGGGGAACACTAATTGAGGTCTAGTGCCACTAATTGCATTTGCATACATTAGTCTAGGAGCCTCCTAGATCAATCCCTACATTTTAGGATCCACTGGGATTTATAGGTTATGAGTTCTTCTCACTGCATTCACTACAAGAAGCTCATTCTCCTCACTGCATTCGCTATAGCAGCTAAATCTTTTTCACTACACTCAAAATGGCCTCTCCAATAGAGCCTCTCACTCCTTTAAATAATCACCAGTGGAAGGAGGACATGAAGATGTAGGTTCACTCCAAATAGATTTTCATCCTCACAATGGATACAGAGGTAAAGCTCGTTCTTAATCATGACAAAGAAAAATATTTCAACATTCTTGATGCAGCATAAGCATGCCTATGCCTCTCAATATCTCGATATCTTCTTTTCCACATCAAAGGATTAAAGAATCCCAAGGAGGTATGAGATAAGCTTGTGTCCTTGTTTGAGAGGAAGGATGATATGAGGGTCTATCAACTCGAGAATGAGCTAATCTCCCTTCATCCATCCAAATTCGAAGCACTAAATGAATTCTTTACCAAATTCAAGAGCTTGGTGTTCGTTGAAGTTGTGCAAGGTAGAAAAGGGGGATGATCAACTTATTCTTGCCATCCTCTCAAAACATGGTGCATACTATTTCGTCTTTGTGTCAACCTTTCATTTAGTGAAGCTCCCTACTCCAAAGTAGAAGATTCCCACTCTTAATAGATTCATTAAATCTCTCACTCATGAGCATGACAATTTGATCCAAATGGGGATCATTTGATCTTCCAAAGATCAAACACTGGTTTCAAATGAGCCTTTAGGTTCGAAGAGAAACAAGAAGAATGGTAAAGGGAAGACCCTTTGTTCCTACTTTGTAAGGGGATTTCATCTAGATAGCTTTTGCATGAGAAGACAAATTTATGAAATGACTCTTCTTCTAAAGAAACATAACATTACTGCACCTGCTAGCACAAGGAAGGATGACCACATAGAAGAAACTGAACATTACTTTGAAAAAAGTCATGAACTAAAGGCTAGTTGTTCAACAACACATACCTTCCTCATTGATTCTGAAGATTCCAATCATATGGTTGCATCCAGAGAATCATTCTCTTATTTATAGTCTTTAACATTTTTTCCTCATCATCCTTTTCTTCAACTGCTACAATTTTTTCATGCTCATGGAGATTTGGTTGTGTAGAAACTTCTTCAAGTGAAATATTTATGTCACCATAATATAGGCGTGAAAATATATCAGTATATATCCCACTAAAAATTTAGAAACCATAAGTAGGTACTCTTTCAACCATGTCCAGAGTGTTACTTGTCTGTATGGATTCTTCTTCTATAGAACTAGTGGTAGGGCCAAGTGAATGAACACAATGCTATTTTGTTGCACAATACTCACCAGTAAGGATCCCAATTATGTCTTATTATGGATTCAATGTAAATATCACTTGCTTGACCCTGATATTTACTTCTTTCACTGGATCAAATTCGTCATTATACAAGGGAATACAAAAATATGAATTGTGTTCATCGCTTTGCATCAACTTTTTCTCTTAATGTGGTGGAGCTATGGTAGCTTCATATTCTATCGAATCTTCTAGTTCACATCCACTTAATGTGTTCTTTTCTTCTACTACATTGTGAATCCCAAATGTTGATTTCATATCTGATCTATGTCCTTCTTTTGAATCTAATCCAAAAGGTTTCTTACCACCATTGACAACATCATCCTCCTTGTTTTCTTCTAACTCACACTCCCCTTCACTAAATTTTTCTTCTCCACTTCGATCACTTTTTAGTGACTTCATCTCCTCATAATTGTCCTTCATTTGGAAACCATCGTATGCAAGTGGAATATTTTCATCCTCTAATGGATCATGTGGCTACAAGTTGACATGGCTGCTATGAAAGTAAGAACTCTTATGATACTTGTGCTTTATATTTTCCTCTTCATCTCTTTTGGCTCTAGGTGGAAAACATCTAGCTACCTTTTTTGTTACACATTCCATCCACCATATGTGCAATACTTTCCATGCTTGACCCATAGTATGGATCTTGGAACAACTTATGTATGTCAAGAGAGCAATACTCTCGAAAAGAAAGGTCCTTCAAAAGTACATCACTTAGTCCCCAATAATGTGCAAATAGTTCCTTTGGAATTCATATAAAAAAAGTACTACTCTATTGATATACAAAATGATACCACTGTAATGAACCTAAGTCAGAAATCAGGTCCACTAATTCTATATAATAAGGACTCAGACAACTAGTTGACGTGTGGGAAATTTTATCAAGTAAAAGAGGGAATAAATTGGGATGTGCAAGTAAAAAAAAAAGAAAATGTAGGAGAATGAATTTTCATATTCTTAAGAACCTATATGTTGGGCCCTTTTAGGTTTTAAGAATCATCAATACTGAAGTCTACTTCTACGCTTCGGGGAGTTCCAACCGGTGCAAACTTAAATCTTAACAATTAATTCCAAGAAACAAAAGGAAAAGGAAGGATTGTGAAGGTTTTATATATATGTTTAGTATTTTGACATAAATATTGTCAATTTAAAATAGTTCAGAATAGTCACAAAGAAATATAAGGGCCACACTACGAAAACTAGTCACTAGGACTATGCAGTTAGTCAAACTTCTGTCATTTCCAAATGCATAAACATGATTACTAATATTCAGTTTCACACATTGGATATTATCATTATCATATTAATTAAATATCATAACTTAAATTAAATAAATTGGACATGCTTAGATACACGAATTGCTTCGAACTAGAAAACGAGTCATTTTTACATAGAAATCTAGGGAGGGTGTATAATATTATTATGAAACATAATCACAAAATTTTAGAATGTTGCATAATTTGTGGAGAGATTAAAACATATCACATTATGGAAATTAGATTTGACATACATCTCACAATAATCTAAGAGGTAACCTCTCATAGAAAAACTCCGAAAATGCATGGCTCTAGAGCTAGGAAACTAACAAGAATCGAACCTTGAACCTCCCAAAATATGTGAATGACATGAAAGTGATCCCAACCTGATATTAAAAAATATATTTTACATCATTACATGAACCATATAATATTGGCGTCTAAATTACCACTACATTCTTCCAAAAAATGTCGGAATATCATAGAAATGAGAGAAGGAAGGAAGGAGAGTGAATGTCATTGATAGGAGGCCTCCGAGATATTCTGAATGATATGATAATTGGATGTAGGTGACATTAATACTTGCAAGAAATATTTATCAATGGGTGCACTAGAATGAGAGACCAAAACAAAACCTTCATTGGCTAAGGAGCACACCACCCAATGCTACAACTGAGGCATATCACTCAACCTCTAAGAGAAACTCCCAAACTCAAAGAAAAAATAATAAAAAGTTTTGACAGTCATGTGCTATCATTTTTTTATACAAATATTAGGATTCAAGTTCAAACTGGCTCCACACGTGTCGTACTTCCCTTTCCCAATGCAACTAATGAAGAAATTAGGAACTTCCTTTCTATGTCTCCTAGCTTTCATAACCTGCCAATTGTCTTGTTTTTCCTCTATTGGAAACTGCACCCTCTTTATGGATGCTTTTCTAGATGACATGCCCCATTCGTTTCAGTAATTGATCCCTCTCTACTTTATAAAAAATTCCTTCTTTTTTATGCTGACAAGCTTTTCTTGCAGTATTTGTTATTGTGCATGTTGATGTAATTATAACTTTGGAATGTACTCACTTGTATATTTCATATATCGTATTTCATATATCTCAGATGTTCCTATCGGGAGAGTCATTAATATAATAAATTCATGTAAATTCAATGAGGTTAACCCTTTGTTGTAATTCGGGGCAATAGTCCCCACAATTGACTTAAGGTTAACCCTCCTTGTTGATCGGGTGGGACAAAGTCCCCACAGTTGTGGGGAACTAGGGTTATTATACTCTCCTAGAGATGTCAGACCTGGTTAGTAATTGTCAAGTCATAAATAGTATAAATAGAGATTGAGACTTTATATTTATCACAAAAACCCACTGAACTGGGGTGCATGAGTGAGAGTGGAAGTGCTCACACAAGTGAGAGAGAGAACAACCGTTGGAGATCATCTTTTCTGTCATTGGGTTTTACTACTACCATTGGTGCTCATTCTATCTCTGAGGAAGTTGAGGGGTTTTCTCCTTTATGGTTTCCCCGACGATAATTCTTTGTGTATCTTGTCTCCTGTGATTATTGTTGTGCATGTTATTCTCTAAGATAAGATACTAAGATCATATTGCTTAGATGATAAGAATATAACATGGTATCAAACCTAAACTCAGAAGAATACATTGTGCAGCTGCAGAAGCTAGGGATTCTTAATTTTTGGGTCTCTCTCCACAATCCATCTACAAAAGGAGGCTAAGCTAAACCTCCATTGACGAGCACATCTTTTTGTCAAAGCATAATTTGATTATGGGAATTTTCATTTTTTTGTTGCGAGAAATTAGGGCTTTTCACAGAAGAGGAATTTTTGAGTCATCCCAAGATAGGATTTCTCTCTTAGGTTGAGATTTTTGGTAGGGTGAAACTCCGGTAAAGTCAAACCCTAGTTTGACCCCGAGCCTGAAAAACCATAAAATACTAAAACTCATAGTTTTTGTACATTCGCGATATCTAGGGATTGAATCATTCTCAGGGGCCAAAATTTTCACAAGACGAATATAAAATATTTATGTACCTTTTGTAATAATTTCAGCCCTAGATTCTCTATATTCTGCGAGATATTATTCCTACAAATCAAGGTTCCATCCTCTTCCACGGTTCATCCCTAAACAAGACACCTAGGGAGAATTTCTATATCTCAAACGATGAAGGTCAAAATGAAATTTTGAAATATTTTCTAGATAGGGACTGAATTGTACTTTATGTGGTAAAAGTTTCAGACCCTGAAGGTGAAAGAGTGACATGTGGAAGTCTCCACAAGTTCACTATACTGAACAATCCTAAAATATGTCATCGTGGAAAAACTCTCATAAGTCCTAAATGGTGGAACCAATTTTGTGCAAAACTATGGTGTTTGAAAGAGGACATATAAGGTTAACTCAATACAAAATTTCAGGCATAGAGGTGTAGTACTTGTGGAGATACTGCAGAATCGATATCAGGAATTTCTGCAAAAGAAATTGGTAAACTAGGGCTTCATGTTCGAGCCGCTTCGCTCCACTATTTTCAGAAAAGGAGTACACTGGATAGATCACCTTAGAGAGGCATATATTTCTATCCAATCAGAAATTTGAAATTCCATGCTTTTAAAATTAGGGTTTCTCTGACAAACCCTAGATCAACGAGCTCCAGAACCAGGATGGACCCTTCAAATCTGTAAGATCTAATCTTTTTCTATTTACAGTCAAGGTTCTCATTTCAAAATGATTAATCACACCAGCTTGATGAAACTCTTTGTGAGGATGACAACTTCCAAGCATGCAAGTATAGGATCTCACTTGTTCTTGAAAGAAATGAATTCGACGCCTACATAAGTAGAGAGGTTCCAGTTCCATAGGGAGATGAGGCTAAAGCCTTACAAAAAAGAGCTTGGTCAAGACCAAGAAGATCATTGCTGATTCAATCAAGGATCACCTTATACCACAAGTTTCTTCCCTAAAGACACCTTAAGAGATGTTTTGTTTCCTTGACCAAGCTATTTGAGGGGACGAACATAAATCGAAATATGACTTCAAGAAACCAGTTGAAGAATGTGAAAAATGTAGATACCATACAGTCATACTTTACAAGGGTCTCTCAAATCAAAGAACAACTTGAAGCAACATAAGAATAAGTGGAGAATTCAAAAGTTGTGATAACCACCTTAAATGTCCTCTCAGGAACATAGGATTCATTCATTCAAGGAATGTGTGCCAAACGGAAGTAATTAATTTCACCAGATTCTAAGAAGAGCACACACAATAAGAAGATTGACTCATAATAAAAGAAAAGAAAATGGGAGCAACTGAAGATCAAGATTTCACAATTCAAAGAAGATACCTCAAGTGATGAGGAATATGAAGAACTAAATTCTTGACGAACCTCTTATCCATCTTAACCATTTGGATAAGAAATGATGCTACTATGAATGAAGAATATGATGAACATGAAATAAGTCTACCCATGAAACAAAGAAAGATAAGTATTCAATTGTAATTTCATGATATTATTTTGTTATGCATTTGTTTATATTCACTTGATGTATTATGCATGATAGAATGTTTGCATTAATGACAGTATAGCACTAATATGCATGTGATGGGTAAGTAGCTCATGGTGTTATACAAATATCCATTTCTACTTATCTAGAATGAAACCTCTTTGCTGACATATTGGATTAGCGCACAATCTCAATGATGTCTTTGTAGAGATGGAAGGAATCTAAAAAAGTTTCCATGAGATATGGATGAATGTTGTATTGGCTAAAATAGTTGCATGATTGTATATTTATGCATCATAATTTTCCATTGTGAATATGCCTTATGAAATGTTTATAACCATACAACTGCATTTGACTTGTAGGAACGATCGTGTACAATCACCTACAAGAAAAGAAGGATGAGACTTGTTCTAAAGAACAAGTGACGAAAGTTCAAGAAAGAATCCAAGATGAAGAATAATATGAAGATACTTTCAAAGAAAGAAATAGGCCTTAGAGACACTCTAGTTATGTGACATTGTTGAGTGACATCATTGATGTAGAGCCTTTCAGCTATGAAGAAGTAGCCAAGAAAAAAGGAAGGAGAATACCGGTTCAAGATGAATGATATCTATGATGCAGTGTCAAGACCTGAATGGAAGTTCATAATGTCTTCCATATGGATATACAAAATCCAACATGCAGTAGATGGAAACATAGTGGGATAAAGGGCAAGATTCATAGCATGATGGTTCTCACGGAAAGAAGGAATAGACTACGAAAAGACATTTGCAGCCACTAGAAGTTAAGACACATGACAGGCAGAATCATGTGTGCAAATGAAAGAAGGCCTTCTACAAGCCCAAAAGACACCCATGGGGTAACACATACATGAGGAGATTGAAGATCACCTAGAGTGATGAATATATTAACCTTTGCTACAAGGTTGAGGATGAAATCCTATAGAGGATGACAAGCTCACAGATGGGTGCGAGAAGAAATTTTGAAAAGGTTCAAGATAGAGGATCTTGGTATCCAGTTACCCTAGATGGATTCATAAAATATTACTAGTATAGGAAGCTACTTGTCACTCCAGTAGAGAATTTTTCAATGCATAGAGTATGAAAGGAAGAGGGAGAATGATGATCCACTTTAGAGGGAGTGACTATAGAAGATCCTAAGGTTTGACATGATGCAATAGGATCGATAGCTTCCTATGACTCTAGGCTTTACTGAGAGTAAACTATATTCCAATATTTACTTCAAAATTGAAGGCAGAAGACCTATTATGCTCCTGTTATATGTCGATGACTTGTTCTTGACAAGAAAGAGGAACTCATTAAATTTTCAAAAAGGAGACTTGCTGGTGAGTTTGAGATGAAGGACTTGGATATGATGCTCTAATTTCTAGGCATGGAGGTGTGGAAGAATACAGATGGAATCTCCCTGGGACAAGGGAAGTATATAGTAGGGATCCTGAAGAGGTTCAGGATGATGGACTGTAAGTCCATGACCACACCTATGGCACCGAACTTGAAGCTATTGAGTTTTTCTTCATCGAATTGGGTTGATGACACGATGTTCATCAGATGATTTATTCCTTGATGTACTTGACGAATATGAGACCAAATATTTTCTTTGTTGTGGACACATTGAGACATGTTCACCTGATGGTTGAAAAGCATGCAGTGAGGTACTTGAAGGGTACAATTGAGTATGGGATCAAGTATGAGGCGAATCAGAAGATTAACCTAGAAGGTTATGTGGATTTGTATAGGACAGGAAGTTTCATTGATAGGAAGAGAACTTCGGGGTGTTGCTTTAGTATGAGATCAGGTGTGATCTCTTGGTTTAGCAAGAAGCAGTTCTGCATGGTGCTAAGTATAGCCTAGAGAGGAGCAGTGAAGCTCCATTTTTTAATCCATATCAATATCTCTTAAAAGAGAGAGTTCTAGCATAGCCATAGAGATAGGTTGTCTGAGCATAAAATTCTGGCGAAGCTCATAGGTTGCTCAGATGTAAATGGTCCTGTAGGTTTTCCTCTGATGTAATTGGTCTTGGAAAATCTCACAAGTTATCCTTGGATGTAATCAACCATGATGTGATTCTATGCTAGAAATGGCCAAAGTGAATTTTGAGTAGTTCAGGGAGAATTTTGGTGTTCTTTAGATAGAGGTTCCTTCCAAGGGAAAGTGATGAGTCTGTGAGCCATTCTAACATGGTGGTAGGTGGGGCCTCCCATGGTCAGATGTAAGGGATGAGACATTCTGACATGGTGGTAGGAGGTGCCTTGCATGGTCATATGTAAGGGTGGAGCCATTCTCACATGGTGGTAGGCGGGCCTCCCATGGTCATATGTAAGTGTAGAGCCATTCTGACATGGTGGTAGGTGGGTCCTCCCATGGTCAGATGTAACTACAAATCCATTATGACATGGTGGTAGGAGGGGCCTCCTATGGTTAGATGTAAGGGCTAATCCATTCAGACATCGTGGAAGGCTAGGACCTCCCATGGTCATATGTAAGGGCAGATCCATTTTGACATGGGGGTAGGCTGGCCCCTCCCATGGTCAGATGTAAGGGCAGAGCCATTGTGACATGGGGGAAAGACAGGCCATCCCATGGTCAGATGTAAGGGTTGGGCCATTCTGAGATAGGGGAAGGCTGGGCCCTCCCATGGTAAGATGTAAGGGATGGGCCATTCTGACATGGGGGTAGGGTGGTACCTCCCATGGTCAGATGTAAGTGTTGGGTGATCCTTTCTAACTGGGTCAGATATAAGTGCTGAATAATATGAATACCTACAAGGAGGCTAGGCCTACAACAAACATGAAAAAGGGATGGCTCCGTAGAACTTCCTGTGACGAGTAGAATTGAGAGATAACACCATTTGATCGAGATAGTGGAGAAGTGATGATGACCCAGTGATGATCCATCTTTGATGATGATCTAGCAATGGTCTAGCTTTGATGATGATCCAGTGATGATCCAGCTTTGATGATGATCCAATGATGATCCAGTGACGATCAATCTTGGATGATGATCCAGTGATGATCTAGCTTTGATGATGACCCAGTGATGATCCATCTTTGATGATGATCAAGTGATGATCCATCTTTGATGATGATCCAGTGATGATCCATCTTTGATGATGATCCAGTGATGATGATCTAGACTTGATCCAAAGAAGAAGACTTGTGTTGATGAATTGTGTCAAGAGAATACCTTCCTAGTTAAGAGGAAGTGTTGATGTAATTGTGACTTCAGAATCTATTCACTTGTATATTTCATATATTTTATTTCATATATCCCTGATGTTCCTATCGAGAGAGTCACTAATCTAATAAAGTCATGCAAAGTGAATGAGGTTGGCCCTCTATTGTAAGTTGGGGAAGTAGTCCCCACAATTGAGTTAAGTTTAACCCTCTTTGTTGGTCGGGTGGGGCACTAGGGTTATTAGACTCTCCTAGAGATGCCAACCCTAGTAAGTAATTGACAAGTCAGAAGCTAGTATAAAGAGAGAGTGAGACTTTCTATTTATCACACACACTCACTCAACTAGGGCGCATGAGTAAGAGAGGAAGTGCTCACACAAGTGTGAGAGAGAACAATTGTTGGAGATCATCTTATCTGTCTTTGGGTCTTACTGTTGCCATTGGTGCTCATTCTATCTCTGAGGAAGTTGTGGAGTTTTCTCCTTTATGGTTTCCCCGAGGAAAATTGTTTGTGTCTCTTGTCTATTGTGATTATTGGTGTGCATCTTATTCTCTGAGATAAAATCCTAATATCATATTGCTTAAATGATAAAAATCTAACAGTGCATCCTTTTTTTGACTGAGTGTTTTTCTCTTATCTTTCCTTATTTTCCCCTAAGATTCCTTTTCCCACCTCATCAGCCGATGTGCCCCACTTGGATCATTATTTATTTAATCAAACTTAAAATTAATTTCATTCATGAAATTCATACTTTGGGTAAAACACAATTCCTTATTTAATTTCCTCATACAAAATTTAATCCCCTTTTTAATTAATCTAGTCCTGCACTAGGAACCATTGGGTTCTATGGAGTTGGGGGTTTCTCCATGGTTTTAACAATAAAAATGGGGACATTAAAAAAGATATGCACAAAGGAGGTGAGATTTTTTAATGATGCAAAAGTTGAGTGATCAAATAGAAGAGAGGAAATATGTGAACAACGCTAGAAGACACACATGTGAAAGGAAAAAAAGAGAAATGTGAAACTATAATATGAGTTCTAGAATGGGGAAATAATTAGGAAAGAGAGTGTGAGCTATGAAAGATGAATCAAATAGAGGTAATGATTTGTTATTGTTTAATAGGAAAAGGAATAGAGGTACATAATTACCTTTAAAGAGGAATATTGTGAGACTGTATAAGTAGGGAGTGGGGATGAAGATTAGTAACAAGTAGTGGATTATAGGTTTAGTCACAAAATCTAGCCATTGATTAATCTACAAAAAAATAGAGATATCCATACCTACAAAAAATGAGATCACCCAACAAACTGAACCCCTAATTATTGTGGAAGGAGATATTAAAAGTAAGAGTAGCATAGAAATTTCTACTACCTCCCTTATGCACCCTCACAAAGTTTGGCAACACACTCTGAAAACCATGTTTTATAGAAGACCTAGTATATGAATATGTTTAGTAGTTCTACTAACTTACATATTGATTGTCTAAAAGGTCGAATTAGTAGAAATTATCAACATATTAGTGGAACCATTATGGCTCAACACGGGCCTCAAGGATTTTTTTGGTAGGATCCCCTTCTACAACAATGGTGGGAGTAAAAGCATCACTACCCATTAAAATTCCTGTATTCTGTTGAAGGGGAGGTGAATCTAATGCTAAACAACATTGGTTACAACATGAATCCATTTTGATATCGAAAAGGAGGGAGTCATGACTCTATACAACATTAAATATTATTTAATTTAGGACCACATTACAGAAAGATCCTCACAATGATATATGAATTTGGTTGAATGATGAGATGCAAATGTAAATCCCTTACTCTAGAATAGATAAATAAATTATTCCTAGATGAATTTTTGTAACCCAGGTTAAAACAACAAGGGATCAAATAACTATGGGAAATTTCACAAATGTAATTATAATTTTTTGGGATTATGTGCAATGATTTAAGGATGTACTTTCTAAAACATCATTTCCTATGCATGACATTCACCACAAAAAAATATTTATTAACGGGTTATTTCATCTAATTAGATTTCCCTTGTCACAACAAATTATGGATTTTCCACGAAGATCTCTAGGAAATGTCATGAAAATTCAATCAATGGCTATTTAACTAACGGACATTGGAACTTCATCATATCTTAGCGATTCATTGCAAGGAAAGCCAACTTGTGTTTCTAACTCCGAGGATTAAATATTTTTACCATACTAAAATGAATTCAACTACAAGAATGGTGCACATGATGTATGATGGAAATTCCACTATGTCTCAGAGTGTCCCAACATGAGTGGAGGAGTAACCCCACTACAATAAATTATTTATGGTTGACTAACTGTGACTATTTAACAACTCATTGTAACAAACCCATTTCATTTAGCAGGCCATCCAACATGTCCGAATCGACCAAGCTCTTATTTCTTGGATTACAACGATATATCTAATGCGTTTGGCTATACACCATGAATATGCCCAATCTTGTAAAAGTATTTATTATTCCCAAATACAATATTTTGTCAAATTTGTAGATATACAATACATAGTACATATAAATGTAGATCCCTATATGCATTGATAGAAAGATTATACCATTTCATATACCAAGTAGCATATCAAAAACAAGAAAGAGGAGATGTGGATGACATTGAAGAGGTTGTAGTGTTAGACGATGAGGACATGATAGGAGAGTAGGATAAGGTGTAGATGACAAGAGCCATAGATGGTGGTGGTACTTGATGGTGGTGGTACAGTTGTTTGAGGGAGAAATGTGGAAAACGGGAAGTGAAAGCAGGATAATGCTAAAGGTTTCCAATGGGAGTAGCGTGTTGGAGGCTCTCCTACATTGGCCTCTAGTTTCAGTGCACTTTTTATTTTTTATTTTATCCTTTTAATCCACAGTTATAAATTAACAAGGTTTTACCAGCACCTGGATTTAGTTTCCACCTTCATATTCTTGTGTCTCTTAGTTCTTATTTCTAAGTGTTAATTTGACAAAGAGTTGAAAGAAAAGCATGTTAACTGAATAATTGGCTAAGTAAGATAACATATGCATAAGAGTAAGAGTAAAGTGTTCCACAAGAAAAGGCATAGTATTCTAGGATTCTAATGTTGATTGGTCTCGATATCGACATGGGATTTCCTAGGAAAAAACAAACGACCCACCAGATTGCATGAAGATTAGGATTACGGGTTAGTCTTATGTTATCCCATGACAAGTGGATTTATAGTTCTTTAGATATGGCTTATGGAGAGGTTATTTCTTTTATTTTCACTAATGTGGAGGGAGATATTCTTAGGCCCTTGGTGTTTATCCTCCTTATCTAGAAAATCCTTTCACCTTTTTCTCTACTAGAGATCTTTCCATAGTTCCCCAAGATGAATTAAGGCTAGTTATTTAATAACATTTTGGGGGAAGGGATATTAGGGGTTTCCCTATTCTATTTGAGGATTTGGACTAGCAGGGTTTTATAAGTTCCTTTTTGGACTAGGAGGATTTACTTGGCAAATATTTGGGCCATCCCCTCTTTGAAGTTATAGATTTCCACGCAAGGAAGGGTTTAAACCCTAGTCACAAAGTTTGAAAAATAAATATGTTATGGGAAGAAAACATATAACATTGTCCTTAAGGAAGATCGTAAATTCAAAAATCTGGTTGAGATGGAAGACTTAGTGGTTGTTTAAAGAATTCATAGCCATATTTTTGGGGAAAAATCCATTAAGGTGTTGGTGGTTGAAGAATTGTCCAAAAATATTGGCTATGCCCCCTATATGTTCCTCATGGAAAAAGGATGGTTTGGTTTTTTGTTCATAATTTGGTACGATGCGGACTATGCTATTTCTCATAATGTAGAATCAAAACTTACCCTCTATTTTTGAAAGTTTGAAAGGATTTTTTTTATGTTACCGAGGAACACTTTGACTTGAAAACACTAATTTGGGTAAGGATCTAAGTTCTCACTTGGACTTTTGGTCCTGTAACATATTTGAAAATATCAACAATTCATTGTGGGGTTTTCTTGAAGATGATATGTCCTCTTAGTAAATGGGGAATTTGTCTATGGCTTGAATTTTGGTTAAGGTGGACCTTAGAGAAGGGATAGCCAAAAAAATTGTATTCTCCGTTGGTGGTAGATATCACGCTAAAAGTTGGACTATGTTGGGTTCCATTTAAATGTTGATGTTTCCATATATATGTCCATATGTAGAGAAATGAAATATACATTTTGCGTCTTAAAGAGGGAAATCCATAGCTTATGGTGTCAAGAAGAGATTGCTCAAGGGATGGAGGATCGGTTAGAATCCCTCACATAAAAAATTGGTATAATGCCAGCTAATCAGCAAGGAAGTTATAGAATTAAGGAGGATTCTGTAATATTCATTATCTGAATTAGATATGAAATATTAACTCTTACTGTTATGATTAACAAAATAAGATAACTAATTGATTGGTGGGAAAATTTCTACTAAAAATTGGGACTTGTACAGGGTTGCAGTGGGTTAATAGTAGAAACCAAAAGACAATTTTTGGATACTAAATGTTCAGATCCCTATGCACCTAAGCACCTGTATATCCTTTTATTTTTTGAGCACCATCCAGGTTGAAGTCTACTACTAGGCTTTTGGGTGTCCCAACCGGTGCAAACTAAGATTGAACACTCAATTCCAGGAAGCCAAGGATTATGGAAGGATTAGGTGAGTTATCAGTCATTGTTTAGGAATAAAATATCTCTTGAGTATGATCATAATAGTTATGGAACAATTTGGAATATTTTGAGGGTGTTTGGGAAAAAACTAGGAATTTGGACTAGATATTTCTTACGCTAAGGAAGCCAGTCAAACACTGTATGACCTCAAAAAATTATGAGTATATGAGCTTTGTTTGGTTTTAGAAACTCTCCACCGTGACATGATTTATTATTTTGTGTTTCCTCCGCCACATATAAATGAACCATGCCACCATATAGAAACCATCATAGGTGGACTAACTCTATAAACATTCATCAAGAAAGCTAAAGCTACACGAGTACATGGGACTAGTATTCAACATGAACATTATGATTGTGAAATGTAGGACACGAATATCACACCACACACACACACACACACACACACACACACACACACACACACACACATATATATAATCCATTTTTTTGTAGAAACTATAACATATTCAAATATTTAATAGAAATTACAATCAATACATATTACACATTCACAAATCACAATGTATATATCAATTATAGACCTAACTGAAACCACCATTAGCAGAAAGTAATAGGCCTCACTCCATTATTGAAACAAGGATAAAAGATTGAGGCTTAGATTCCCCTACCCCCAATATTGGTTATGTGTGAGAGGCATAATAAATCCAACAAAAATATGAATATTTCTATTTGATTAGATTACATGGATAGGGTCCACACCCTAATATTATATTTTCTCATTACTAAACACCCTTTCTATTTTAGATCATGCCACTTACAATGATGGTGCCACTTAAATCGAATTTCATGGGTAGGAATAGAAGTGGAATAGAAATAAAAAGTAGCCTCCCCTATATGAAATGATTTACCTTGTGATGTTGTTTGTGGGATATGCCCCTGCATAATACTTATTGGTGTGTTACCTCACCTGATTTAAGAAGCCAAGGGACACACATTGTAATATGTAAATGCACATGGAGGAATAATAAAAATACATCACAACTGAGAGCCAAACAATGTAATATGTAAATCCTAAACAACAAATAGGAGTTTATTAAATCCCGTGTTCATGTAATAATATCTACATAGGAGAAACCAGACGTTCTCTACAAACTCGCCTCAAAGAACACTCGGCTGACATAGTCCATAATCGCATAAAGACATCAACCCTAGCTGAACATTCGCACAACACCCATTAGAGGAAATTTGGGGTCTAAAATGGGCCTTATAAGAAAACGTGCCAACAATAATTTCTTGTGAGTTGGAATTCAAGAACCAATAGAAATTCAATAAAATGAGTCAACCATAATGGTTGAATTGACATATTTGTCATAAAAAAACTACTTTTTTTGTTTGTATTTTCGACACATCTCCCCGTGTTTTTACTCAAATTTCGATCGGGAGAGCTCATTTGTTGTGGAATTTGATTCTGGATCCAACGAGTACCCACACTGCATACATTTGACAGACCCCGCTACCCCAAAAACAAGAAATACCTGGAAAAATGTGATGATGACATCATCATCACAGTTTTTCAGGTATTTTCATTTTTTGGGGTAGCGGGGTTTGTCAAAATTATGCAATGTGGGTACTCATTGGATGAAGAATAAAATTACGCATCCAAAAATCTCTCCCGATCGAAATTTGAGTAAAAACACAGGGAGATATGCCAAAAATACGAACACAACAAGTAGTTTTTTTTTCTTTTCCTCCAAAATTAATAAATATTATTTTATTATTTTCCTTAGGAGGTCCATTTTAGACCTCAAAATTCCTCTAATGTCCCATCAAATTTGCATGTAGAAAGCCCTGCTAGTAGCCAGAGAAGAACATTATTACAAAAGAAGAGTAAGAGAAGCCCTCGAGATTGTAAAGAGGGATTAAACCCTGAACAAAGATGACGGGCTCAAAATTAACGAACTGTGGAGACCCATGATTAACCAGATAAAAAGGAATTATAGATTAAAAAATTATAATCTCCCTAAAAAATAGTCGACCATACTATCGTAAACATGGGATGATTAATCTATATTTATGCTACATAAAGAGAAGATCTTGAAATTCATCATCCCAATCTGCTGGATTGAGAGGTCTCCCTAAGGATGGAATCAACTATATGAATTCCAAAACATTGGCTTAATAAATCCACACAAGTTTCCTACACTTACAAATGTAAATGTGTGCTGAAGAATAACAAAAATACATCATAAATTATAGACAGATAAGGATGACAAACATGGGGAGCTATAATTCCATCAGTGCAGCGGTACTCATACACTCATAAAATTTATCATTAAGACATCCAAATCAAAATATGATATTACATAGATGTTGTAATCATATCTCTCATCAAGTCATCAAAATGTATTACATAGATGTGGGAATGCCACTCAAAAATTAAAAAAATGGTGGATAAAAGAGGAAAACCGTTCTTAAATCTCAAGCTTCACTTAAAAATGTTAATGAATGAGGGTGAAAAAAAATTACAGTTGTTTGAGTTAAAAGAGTCTTGTTTTAGCACATCCAAAAACACCATGTCAATATGTGCCCCAACTATAGGACACAATCTCCCTAAAACAAGACACTTCTAACTGAATAGAATGTCAAGACATGTGAGTGTATGATAGTTCAAACCTATGTATTCATTAATTCCTTTTATTTTTCTGCCTATTAAAAATAGGATGGATTTATTCCTTTTATGTTTATGTAAATGCATGAGATAAACCAAATGATAAACCAAATTATAAATACAAAATAAAATTATTATTTTATTTAGAAATGTTTAAAAATTCTTCGATTTGGATCAGATAACCATCTTTTTCAAATTGAATTATTTAATGTAATATAATGTTTTAATACAACATACCAAATAAATACATTAAATATATTATTAATTAATGTCAAGTATATTTAAACGGATGTAGCAACCAACACAACCAAGACCGACAACCATTAATTAATCAATTGGCCATACATTTTCAATATAAATTAAAACGAGTAGCGTACAATATTGAGAATAACAGCCAGGCTTTAAGTTTGAAGCCTTCAGATCCCTTCAAAGGCCATTTTAAACATCATAGAAGGCCATAAGGAATTTTACCATGCAAAAAAAATTTAGTTTAATTTCCAACACTTCAATAATGAAATTGAGTAAGCCTCGGTAAATTTGCAATAGAAGGGCAGCTACAAAATTTTCCTATCCAAGGATTCAGTAGATTATGGGAGATTCGGGACTCAGAGTCTTCCCAAGTGCCCTTAAATAGTTGGATCATGGATGAGGATCTCAGTCCCAATCGACATGGACCATAGTGGGCCACTAGGCTGCCTAGTGCCAAGTTCAAGTCAATGAATCAAGATTGTGACTCACGATTCGATGCTCATTTTCAAATAATTTAATGGAATTAGCATGCATTACTAATTCACCAACTTGATTAAATCTTGGTATGAGATGATGCCACCTGCCAACTTGATTTTTCATCTGCCATATTATTGTTCACCTAGTCACGTGATCTCACAACTTCACTTGAGTATTTGAGTATATGTTGTTAAATTAAATACTCATATGAGTCATATATATAGATGGTGAATTGATTTGATAACCCTCCACTGTCAAGGCTCTGTAAGGAAAAAATAATGGTGTTTCTTTTTGGGTTACAACTTAGAAGTTTCAATTTACAATGCATTGAGCAGTCTTTGCTATATTTGAACATAACCTAGTCCAATGTAGGGTATGTAAGTTTTTAGACCAGGGTTTCACCCAGTGCTAGAAATTTCTATTATGACCACTAGAAGATTGGGATGGCGGATCTTTGGTAGTAGGCTAGCAGCACACCACCCTTTGTTTGTGCTCATGAATCATATCCTATACTAGTTAGTCCAGGATTCTAGGATTTATTCCAATTTCCATTCATTTACTGGGGTAAGAATCATTTGAATCAGCACTCCTAGTCTCCCATGGTCCACCTAGGCTGCTTAGTCTACCTGTCTCATCGGAGGAAGGGGGTTAGGTAGTAGAGACAAAGGAAACTGGAATTAAGGTTCAACCAGAGAGAATGGTTGTACAATATCCATACAGTCATCTCTAAAAGAAATGAAATAATTTGTCATATACCTAACTGAATATTATCATTAATTAATTTGTCGGTATTCTTACATGGTAACTCTTGCACCTGAGTTGTTAATGAGGGTTTCCTATGTCTACAATGGCTATGATTTGGAGAGGCTCATTCCCATCATTATAGCACCAGTGGGTTTCTCAAGCAAATATCGTTATTACGTCTCCCCTCCTCACTCACCTCACCTTTTGACTTGATTCTTCTTCTTCTTCTTCTTCTTCTTCTTCCTCCTGTGGGATCTCTGATCTACACCCTGAGCACCCTCATAATGAAGAATGATCTATGAAAATATATGGAAACCTCTAGAAAAAAATACCTAGTTTTCCCTCACCTACACAGATATATCTATGTTATGTAGAAGCAATTATAAAATGATTTTTTTTGTAATCATGTGAAATACACAAACATGCATTCGCCTACCTCGGGAAAGGTAAACCAACTCAGGAGCATCGAGATATTATGGAATTGAGATGGTGTTGCTTCCAATCATCTTTCTGTAGAAGGAAATGGTGGCACACCCTAATTCCTCATTGTCTTCTACGCTGGGCAACTCAAAGGTTCCACTTTTTTCATAGGTAGGAGCAAGAGAAACAAAGGTAGAACATTGGGTAAGCTGGATTGATCTTCCCCGAACTTAAAGAGATTGGTGAAGTCTGTGAAAAAAAACATTATTTTGGGTTTACGAGTATAGGATAGTTGGAGTTCGGGACTCAAACTCTCAACTCTCCAATTCTATGCTTCAGTGTCTCCCTAATTTCTGATTCCTCGAGAAGATTTTGCAGAGCTAAGCTGTTAACTTGGTTTTTGTGAATTTATAGGTATGTATAGAATTGTACACTTGTGTAACATTTTATATGTGGATAAAAGTTAAATGTGTTTCTTGTTGGAGTTCCTTCTGGTTCTATAAATATAAGTGTTTAAAATTTCTCGATGCAAAATGTTGTTTGAAATTTGTAATGTATTATGTGATTGCGTTTCCACCAGACTAAGTCTTGAATACTAAATAGATGTAACCTTAAAAAAAACAGTATTTAAATGAAATTAGAACCAAAACAATGTATACTTTCCATATTCTATGACCACAAATTCGTTTGGGAGGAGCAAGAAGAAAGAGCCTTGTATTTGAGTTCCAAATCCGTCAATGTTATTTATCTGTCGTGGATTGTAAATAGTAGGTTGAAAGAAAGAACAATATTTGAATATAAGTGTTTGAATTGTTCCAATTTCCTTAATGAAATCCAATAGTTGAAAGGATAAAATATTTAACAACTGACACTATAAATGTTGTAGACTCTGACCCCTTCGTTTTCTTGTCAGCCTTCTAATAATTAAACAAGAAGTACACATTGTCTACCAATATATCTAAACAAGGGAATCCCTTAATGGATGTTCATGAATGAGGGACTGGGAGTGCAATGATCTAGCGAAGAACATGATTTCAACATCCTCATTGTCACAAACCTCCCAAACGTGTGTTTATGATTATCCTTCATTGTTGACTTTGGTAGAAACTAGACACCCAACTTGTAGTGATATTTGTTGGAGAATTTAAAGTTCTTCCTTATAGTCGACTAATAAATGCTTAACCTTTTCAATAGGGATGATAAACTCGATATAGATTGGAAGTACTATCCATAATATGCCTAAAATTGGGGATTTTCTTTAATCACTTTGAATTGGGGTATAAAATTGATAAACGTTGGAGGGACTATCCATAATCCACCTAAAACTGGGGCCTCTGTTTGATCACTTTGATTTGAGCATGTGGGGAGGACATGATTCAATTCTAAAAATAATTGCTGAATTTAGGGTTAATTAAAAAGTTATCCATGAAAGCATTAGGTATTACATTCTGGGGTTTTATTTTAGGTAGGCCCAATCACACTTGACCAATAGAGCCACCATCAAGCTGAATCAATCATCCATTCAAAGTTCCTTCCAAATTCCAATGCCTTATTTTATCAACGACCTAAACCAACCCGATAGAATTGATCCTTATCTAAGTTCAATAAACTATATGCTCTAGGGACCGAGAGGATTTCTTCTTATTGTCATTTTTTTCCTATACACTCTTTTTAATAAATAATAAAATTTTGTTGTACACTGTCATGTCCCCTTAAATTGACCATTAAAAGTGTTGACCATGCTAAGTTCCTAGGGGCTCAAGTTGTTATTAATTATTCCTCCTAGGATAAATTTTTAC
>LPNX010771062.1:369447-387667 GCA_001517045.1 Pseudotsuga menziesii
AATAACACTCATTAAAGATTCAGTTGTAGTCTCCTTACATTGTTTGTTTTGATATAGAAATGGAAACCGAACGATTATTAGTTCCAGTTGAAATGGAAACAAAAGGACAACAATTATTAGTTGCAGTTGAGGAGATTATAAGAGATTTTCGAGAACTGAAGGAACAATGGCAGGCTCTGGATTTTGATCCCTGGGACTTAGATACGGAACGTAGAATGGCCTGAGTATATAAGATAAAGATTAGGAGAAGAGAATTTATGCAACAATGGAGACTATTTGCTAGTCGAATCCTGGATCCCGTTAAGGTCGATTTAGACTGGAGAATTGTGGAACTTGGAGAAGCACAACCATGGCAAGAGCAATCGGAAGCTGTGGAAAAAGAAGCACACCGATTATTCAATGAAGTTGAGTATATTATAGACGATTTTGGGGAACGAACTATGGCAGGATTCTGTTGTTGAACAAGATGCCCCACGTAGAAGAACTCAAAGTCTTCCATTAAATGACATGATGGGAGACTATTTTAGTCAATGGTACTTTATTAGAGTAGAGTTTGGGAACTTGGGACTGTCGTTGTTGAACAGGCTGCCCCACGCACAACAACCCAAACTCTTCGGTTAATCGACAAGATGTGAGACTGTATTAGACAATGGGACATTATTAGAGAAACGATGGAGGATTTTATTAGTGACTTCGACAATTTTGGTGATATGTTCGTCGCGCAAATCAATCTCCAGTTGCAACAGAGACTCACAGAAATTACAGAACTTCGTTTTAGGTGGAAACAACAGGTGTCACAGATTAACGGTGGCGAGATCATAGCGCTTTCTATTTCAAGCGAGAATATCAGTGATAGCGCTAGCAATACTTCAAATGTCCGATTTGCCTGAATGATTCTGAAATGGGAGAAGGCGGTGGTCAGCTCCACTGCAGTCACTTGTACCATCAAGAATGCATTTCGATGTGGTTGACATCAGATAACACGTGTCTCATATGTCACGTAGTTGAGTTATTATTAATCGTAATGACTTGTTATGAGGGAGTAAGCTAGCTCGGGAGCAATCCTCCCTCATTGGATGGAGGAGGAGCAAAGTTAGCGTTGACTTTGCTCCTCCTCCGTCGGATGGAGGAAGGATTGCTCCCGAGCTAGCTCACTCCGTTATGAGGTAGTTTCCTTTTTATTGTAAGAGGTTAAGGCTATTTGATTATTATCATTATTATTTTTTGTTAATTTTTAATTTGTCATTAAATGTTATCAATATTCATTAAAGCCCTATATTTACTCGGATTTATTTTTTAAACGTAAAACAATAATAGTAATAACTCTAAGATAATATTCATCTTGTGTATTTTATGTTTTAAATGTAAAAAAGTAATAGTAATAACTTAAAGATAATATTCATGTTGTGCATTTCATGTTTCATAGTCGTATTGAAATTATGGTTATATGATTATGTTTGTTGTAGACGCCTTTTTATTAAAAACTCTTTAATTAGAAGGATCTTTATCTTTCCATAGGATAAGAATAATAGAAATTTAAGATTAATATATTCAAGGCTTCTTTTAATGAGTATTTATCTTAATCTCAAATTCTACACTACGAAATTGCTATCTATTTTATGCATCAAATTCTTAATTGTAAACTAAACTAGTTCCTTATTAATATTGTCATTGTTTAGGGTTTAACATGGAAGCTTGATCATTTGTAGGGCAATAGAGCATTTCAAGAACATGAGAATGAACAATATTTTTGATGAAGTGCATTTGTAGAGCAATGTGTTTGTTGTGTTGATGTAGAACTAGATCTTTTGCAAGCTTGATGGCACTTTGATTGTCGTACCAAAGTGGAGTATGCCGTTGTTGCTCGATTCCAAACTCTGAAAGGATCTCTCAAATCCATAAGGCTTCCTGACTGGCGTTAACTACGGCTCGAGATTCTGCTTCTGCTGAAGAAAGAGCAAGATCTTGTTGTTTCTTACAAGCCCAAGGGACAAGTCCAAATCCCATTGTAGCTAAGGTTTTCACCCTAGCTTGTGCTGATGAGCACCTACTAAGGAATCTGGAATCCTTAGTAGCAGTTCAATGATGTGTATGAATTAAATAAAAACGAACTGAAACAAAGACTAAGCTAAAGCAGTAAAAAGTAAATAATATGAAGCAAGAACAGTAAATAAATGTATAATGGTGATTTTTATTGATATTACCTCCGATGAGGAGGTTGGTGGAGTCCGTTGCGCTGGTCCGATGTCGGTGGCTTCGAGCTCCAAGCTGCTTCTTTTCCTTCTCCGGTGGTGGAAATGGGCCAAAAAGAGTTCTCAATGGTGAAAGTAGCTTGATGGTAAGCTAGGGTTTCGAGAATAATTTCGGCAGAGGCAGGATGCTTTTGACTGTGTATTCTGGAATGAGGGGTCTCCACCGCTTATTTATAGTTTTTTAGTGGTGGAGTGCTGGCCCATGGTTTTGGAAACCATATGGTTTAAGGCAGCTTGTTTAGGGTTTTTTCCTCCTTTTCCTCATTATTTTATATTTTTTCTTCCCTTTTGGGGATTTTGCTATTTTAGAGGAATTTTGGACATTTTTGGAGGAAAAAAGGGGTTTTTTGGCCTTTTGGAGGCATTTTAGGCCTTTTGGAGGCTTTTTAGATGGTTTTATGGCCTTTTAGAGGCATTTTATGCCTTTTGGAGGCTTTTTAGATGGTTTTATGGCCTTTTAGAGGCATTTTATGCCTTTTGGAGGCTTTTTAGATGGTTTTATGGCCTTTTAGAGGCATTTTATGCCTTTTGGAGGCTTTTTAGATGGTTTTATGGCCTTTTAGAGGCATTTTATGCCTTTTGGAGGCTTTTTAGATGGTTTTATGGCCTTTTAGAGGCATTTTATGCCTTTTGGAGGCTTTTTAGATGGTTTTATGGCCTTTTAGAGGCATTTTATGCCTTTTGGAGGCTTTTTAGATGGTTTTATGGCCTTTTAGAGGCATTTTATGCCTTTTGGAGGCTTTTTAGATGGTTTTATGGCCTTTTAGAGGCATTTTATGCCTTTTGGAGGCTTTTTAGATGGTTTTATGGCCTTTTAGAGGCATTTTATGCCTTTTGGAGGCTTTTAGTGGGATTTTCAGGGAAATATGGTAGGCAAATGGACAAATGAGCCACGTAGTGGGGTAGATGAGGTAGTTAACCATTTTTGGGTGTTAACACCCATACTAAAAACATATCCTGCAGTAGAATTTTGATCATTAAGATCATCGGCCCAATTTGAATCAATGAAAACAACCAAAAAAATTTTCCCCCTGTACTGTAATGAATCCCAAACTGAATTGTATCTCGACTATATCAAAGTATTCTTTTTACTGCTTTCTAGTGACTTTCATGAGGTTTTTTCATATAACGAGAAACACGACCAATGACAAAGGAAAGGTTAGGACGGGAATGAGTCAAGTATAAGAGACTACCAAGAAGGTGATGATACAAGGTGGCATCTACTTTAGGGGAAGTACAAGTGGTAGAAATTTTGACTGTAGATTGGAAGGGAGAACAGTCTGGTTTACAATTTTCCACGTGAAAGCAATGAAGAAGGTCACAAGCATACCTAGACTGGGAAAGAAAGGTTCATTCTTTGGTTTGCGAGAATTGGAGACCAAGAAAATAATGAAAATGTCCTAAGTCTGATATTTCAAAATTTTTCCTAACATTGGATTTCACATGGGTTAAAAGTTTAGGGTCACTACCAGTAAGGATAAGATCATTAACATAAATAACAAGTATGATGATATGGTTTCCTACTTTCTTGGTATAGACATTGGGGTTAGAATGACATCTAGAAAAATTAGTGTCAAGCAGAAAGCTATCCATTTTGGCATACCAAGCTCTAAAATCTTGCTTAAGGCCATATAAGGATTTCTTAAGGAAACAGACAAGGCTACAGTTATTCTGAACATATCCAGGAGGTTGTTCTATGTAAATTTCCTCCTATAAATCACCATGTAAAAAAGCATACATGACATCCATTTGATGGACTTCCAAGTTATGTAAGGCTACAAGGGAAAGAACAAGGTGGATGGATTTCATTTTTGCGATAGGAGCAAAGGTTTCATTGTAGTCAATTCCTTCAACTTGGGAAAAACCTTCAAAAACTAACCTTTCCTTAATTCTTTCAATAGTTCCATCTGATGCATACTTAGTTCTATAGACCCATTTACATTTGACAAGTCTTATTCCTTTTGGAAGAGGAATAAGATCCCAAGTATCGTTTGCCATTAAGCACAACAGAATTTCAACCCTAAGTTCAACACTTTGCATGTATGAAATTCGACACTTCTCTGTCGCATTTTCGACACATAGACTTTTTTTTCCATCGGTGGCATAACGTCGGATCTTCAACATTCTACCAATGTGGGTCGAATATCTGACACACCATTGCTTCACATATTTGACCATTTTTACTTCCAAAGTGCCAATCAAAAATTGCATAAACCGTCGAAAATCTAAGGTCCTCTAACCCTTGAAGCATTGGCCTTCCAATGGATAGAAGTGTCAAAAGAACAGTGACTCCATCGGTATTTTTATCCAAAGAGTGTCGGAAATCCGATGCCATCCGACACTTGAAGCGTCGGCCATTTGACACTGGAAGAGTCGGCCTTCCGACGGGAAAAGGGTCGGTAGCATGGTGACCACATCGAATATTCGATGCGGACCGACACTTAAATCGATGGGCTGAAGTGTCAGATTCATGACACTGCCGTTGAATGGTTTCACAGAAATGTAAAAAGAACGTCGAAAAAGCGACGCCTGTTGGTGGATTTAAAAAAAATCGAAAGATTCCACTTAGTTATACCGATTTCATAACAAGTGTGGGCCGGGGAATTGGTGGCTTACAGAGGAAGTTCCTCTAGCAAATCGTTCAACCTTCCCCTAGGCTAAAATGTTGTACATTAAAGCAGGCTCCTCCCAGGCACCACAACAATTTTCCATATGGTCCCTAAAGACAACGATTTGTTATGCATGTGGGCTCGAGATTCGGTGATTTGAGAAGTAATTTACTTCCCCAGCAAAGTCTATTGTCCTTCCAAACTAAATCATCATCATGCATTATGCAAAACAATTTGCTTCTACTAAGCTCACATAACTATTTAACTCTAGATGGCGAGTCCAAATTCGATGTTCATTGATGTTTTTACTTGTCTTTGCTTCCAAATGGAATCATTGTATGTGTTGGTGTCTATATTCTATCAAAGACAGTGATTCCCTCTACTGTTACTTAGACAGCAAAATAGTGACAAGTGCATCTCTGGGAGAGGCTGGAAATTACTAGTCGTAGAATGTTGGTTATCAATATTTTACCCCCACATGGTTTTAGCCTAGAATTTGGCCACTGAAGGAAACTTGTTTAGACCATACATTGGTGAGTCGACAAGCAGCTCAGATGATCGAGGAGAGGTTAATATGTTGAGTGTGTCAAAGGGCTCAAAGAGAGAGTCTTTACATTCAAATTGTCAGACATTTTTAGAGATGAGTTTGAGAATACAAGTGAGAACAAACTTGAGTTTGAGAATACAGGACAGAAGAATCAACGAGTTTCTGAATAGTCAGTGATGGATTTGAGAGAAAACACTAAAGAGCTGCCAATTTTATCAAATTTCTCTGAGCAACATGGTTCATTGTTTGCGATCAATTTCTCCTCATTCATGGATTGCAGGCCTGCAGAAAACAAGTATGTTGAGTATGTTCCCATGATTGGGGCATGTTCTAGCAATGGTACCTCACCATTATTCTAAGATTTTTCCCTGTATAAAAGATAGTTGTTAGAATTGACCCTGACTGAACTATCTTAAATGTTGCTTCATATAAAACCCAAAAAAGAGTAAAAACAATACTAAGTTTAAACTTGCAATACCATACTCTCTTGCAGAAGGTGTTAATGTCCTTGTCCAAGGTATCGAGAAGACTAATAGCCTGTATAACCATGTTATCCACTCTATTGACATTGAATTTCATGTTAGCTCTACTGTAGCTGTGCCCAAGACCTGATTGAGCCTTATCTAAGTCTATGTGATTGAAGATATGTGCTTTCAACTCAATGGCAGACAAGCTTTCTAAATTTACTTTGTTGTTACAGAAGGATACCTAAACTAAACAAGAATTTAGAAAAGTCACTTCCTATCTGATTCAAAAAAGACTTGTACTAACAACCACTTAATGGTAGATTAGCTTGGAGTCATAGCTGAGGGATGTAGACACTGGTTATGCTCATCTTGTTGTATTGCTGGTTTAGATAATAGGGCTCTTTTGATGATTTTGTATTGACGACAAATTGAGTATCCTAGAGAATATGTAAGGAAGACTTTTAATAGTTTTCTTAAATTTCTTTTTTTTTGAATGATGGACAACAAAACAGTATCCAGGACACTTGAGTCCTCGCAAGACTAGTCAAATGTATATTTTTATTTATTCATTGGGAATATCAAATATAGTGATTTTAAAACACATATCAGAGAACAAAGAAATCATGGTTCTGATATAAATCTAAGATAATAAACAAATCCTTTTACCTTTCAGTATCAATATGATTCATGAATCCTAACTAAAGAATTGAAAGACACTTATGGGAAATTGACCTCAACTTGATAGCTGTTAGAATTGACCCTGACTTAACTATCTTAAATGTTGTTTTATATAAAACCCCCCAAAAAGTAAAAACAATACTAAGTTTAAACTTGCAATACCTTACTCTTATGCAGAAGGTGTTCATGATGTCCTTGTCCAAGGTTTCAAGAAGACTAATAGCCTGTATAACCATGTTATCCACTCTATTGACATTGAATTTCAAGTTGGCTCTGCTGTAGCTGTGCCCAAGACCCAATTGAGCCTTCTCCAAGTCTATGTGATTCAAGATATGTGATTCAATTACATATCTCTATTTACTCGTTCTTGCATGCTTCCTCAATGTCAAAACTAAATATCCATTGAGTTGATGCTATGACCCATTTTTCTCCAAACCAAGCGAGGATTACTACATATCAGCACTATGTACATCCATCAATTATAGTTACCTAGGATATGTATGAACAGAATTATTCAAGCACATGAAAATATATTATAAATGGACAAATAGAAGAAAAGAATTTGGTTTAGACATTCCTTAATTTCAATACTCATATTTATAATATGATCACACTTTGTCTCTTACGAGACAAGTCACTAACAAAACAATGGACATACTTGAGAGAGAGAAAGAGATAGGTAGTTGTAGGGAAAAGTGAGACAAATACAGACCACAAGGTCATAGATCAATACTGTCAACCCCAAAGTATATATAAAAAACAAAAAAATCTATTTGCATTTGCAGCAGCTGTCGACCCAACAGCTCTCCACCCACAAAACTCAAAATCCCTAATCAAGGTTTTACACCCAGCTTGATGAGATTCAAACCAAATTCAGTTAATTTTTTTAGGCCTTTCTAGCCACAAACAACTGCACCTAACTGGACTAAATTTTTAATAGCTACACTTATTGCCTCATGGCTTGGGGCTTGAGGTCCAAACTCCACTCAACGACATCCATCCACAGTATCTATATTGACCAAAGAAACACCTTATCCTACTAGTCTGCAAGCAACAAATACAACAGAGACAACAATTTACCTTCCCAAAGCTAAATCGCTATGCATCCTTGCTCAAATTCCTTTCAAAGATAGCGATTCCCTCTGTTGTTAGTTAGACAACAAAATAGTGAAAAGTGGATCCTTGGGAGAGGCTGGCAATGTAAGAAAAACATTGATCTCCCTTATAACCCAATTTATCCAAATTTATCATGCATTTCCCTTTGTAATTTATTTTATAGGCTTTCCAATTTTATGCTTTGTGTTGCTGTTGTGTTTTCTACAGGCTCGGACCATGAGTTTATAGCATCCATTCCTTTTGCAGCTAGTGAATCCCTTTATTTTCTTATAGAGATGGCAACAAATCTTTTATGAAATATTTATTTACAAGAACACCAATGATCAGTGGGTCAATGCCTGTGATGCATTGAATGGACTCTGTGAAGGCTTTGGCTGCTAAACCAAATAGATATTGAAGTTGAGATATCTCATGGTCTAATAATAAAGTATTTTCCAAACGAAGAGAAACTCTATAAGGCTTCACAGTTGCTTTTTACTACAAGAAAACATAATGTTCTATTATAACTAGCATCGGTGGCTAAGTATTAAGTACAATGTTTACCATCTAACTACTTTGTATTAGCTATTATGCACGGGGCAAGGAATGCCTTATTGTCTATGACTTCGTACAAAGAGGCAATCTTTAAGAGGGACTTCATATTGAAGAGCATAAACCAATGATTCCATATAAAGACTGGTTTACAATGGCTATGGAGTTGCATGAGCATTAGATTGGCCCACTTTTGACAAGCAAAATGAAGCCCATGAAAAAGTTGATCACAAAAATAAATTGTATGATTTTTCAAAGTTTTTGCTTAAAACTCCTACTCTAGATTTGTTAATGCATTCTAACGATATAGGCTTGCCTATGGATTCATAGGGGAAACTTATCAAATATATTACTATTTCTTCTTTGGATTTATGGTAAAATGATGGGTGAATTGTAGGGTTTCATGCACATGAAGGATTGATGCTAGCATTGTTGGAAGAACACAAGAACAAGGAGGATCTCGGGTTTTCTTGGTTGCTCCATTGGTAAATTTTGGTGAAATTATTCTTCTATGGATTGAATGGTGGTTGTAATGCTGCATTTTCTCTGATTTAGGGCTTTTTACCAGCTTTTGTCAACTTTTACATGTTATAAAACATCATTTTTGAAGGATTTTTCTCTTGTTTGTCCTTAGATATCTGAATTTTTCCCTAATTAGGATCCTCCAACAAACCCTAGAGGTAAATATAGTAGTATTTCATGTGTAAATATATGCATTTGTGTGATTAGTGTAGTGTTAGATTATATCTGTGTTTTTATAAACTAGAAAACCTTAGAAATTTATAAAATTCAATAATCCAAAAATAACAACAATTTTCAAATTATAAGCCACCCTCAAATTTTGGCCTACCTATTTATCCCTAGACCCTCTATTGCATCACCTATCTTCTTGTCTACATCCACAAACTTGAGAAGCAACCTAAAAAAACCAGTCAAAAGTCAAAGTTAGGGTTTCATACTTGACATGTTTCAGCGGTTGGGATAATTTGGCCTTGATAAAATGTTACTTTATGCCTTACAACGAGCACATTTAATTGTTTAGTAGGGAAATTTAGGGACTCTTTCATTACTTATCAGTGTTACTATTGTTTCTATCCCTAAAACCTATCCAAAAGAGCTGCAAAATCAACCAAGTTAGGGTCATATTTGAGTTATGGGGAAATCTCAACAACATAATTGAATTTTTCCTTCCAAAAGCATTATTTTCAGGCTAAGGAGTACTTGTATAAATCCTTAAAAGGATGGTCAACTCAGCTGGTAATTCATGTTGATATACCAATGTGTACAATGGAGTGAAAAGTTACAATGGAAACTGAAAATACCAATGTGTACCATGCCCAACTCACAACCTACATGCATAAGCACAAATATAAACATAGGTTTACCACTGCACAATCAACCATTAAAGTTGAACAAGATATGAGATTAATAAACAAATTACAAAACTATTGGAGAAAGATAAACTGGGTTAGATAATAATATACTCATGCAGAATAATAGGGAAACAACGCTTCAAATACCATTTTCCTCACAAGTATATCTATCTTTTTCTGTCTTTTGACCTTTCATATTCCCATCAAACTCAAATTCCTATCAAATTTCTTGTAATGAAATGCCTACATTTAATTTTGTTGTCCTAGCTATATGGTATTGGTAAAGTATTACCAAGGTGCCAGTTATCACTCCAAATCGAAATATTTAAGGTACTTGTTTAGATCAGATATAACAAAGTTCACCTCTATGTATGGTAATCATCATCATTAACTAAATGTGTGTGTGTGTGCACATGCATAAATACCGAATCCATAGCTCAATCAAATCAAATAAAACATATTTATACCTTGATTTCCGGATCTTGAAACTGTCTTCTTATGCTTTACCTTTCAAAACATCATTCAACATAATTCATTTTTTTCCTGTTGCAATAGTTTCATGTTAGGACCCATAAAATATAATTATGTTTGTTTATGAAAATAACAAAACCAATCTAAATAAATTCAATTTTATTACAATGTAAATTACAATACTATTCAAGTAAATTAATTGTTAAGAATATATCACCTAATAAAACATGGATAACCAAAAATACTATGTATATAAGGCCATCGATCTAATCAAAATTCAATTTCTTGCCTCTTAACTATGGAAATGTTTCTCAACACTATCTGTAACAAGTTGCAATGGAGGAGTCAAATAGCAATAGTGAAAATTACACAGTAAAAATATAGAAATAGATGTTTTTTAATGTATTCTTCCTTACCATTAATTGAGCTCCTCTCTATTTCGAGAATAATTTAATATTCTCTACTAAACGGGACCAACCATATGAATGTGGAAGCTCTTATGCCCCACCCCCCCTCCTCACATCACTCTCAACTCCCCAAACCCAATGCCTATACCTGCAAATAACAATTTATTTCACTCTTTCACAATGCAAAAAACATTGCATCTACAATGCAAATTATTTCACTCAATAGTTGAAAAATGCTTAAATTAAATCATTCTTTAAAACATTCATTAAACCATTCAATCACTCAATAGCTGAAAAAAACATTCATTAAACCATTCATTAACTCATTCATTAAAACATTAATTTAGTCAATGGCAGAAAAAAAATATTAGTAAAGCATTCAGTCTAACATTCATTCATGAAACAAAGGTAAAAAGCATTAATTTTTTTTTTATAAATAAGAATTACTCAAAATTTGTTTAGTCACTTCCTTTTTACTTTTCTTCTCTTTAAATATTTAGTTAGAGTCACATCTTCGAGAATCTGATCATCGGTATCCCTACTAGTCTGCTCGCAAGGTTGAACTTCAGGTGAGGGGAGATGAATTTCTGCAATAATGTCAACATATTTCATTAATATATTTATATTTTGATAAATATGAGTAATTCATTTAAAAAACATTATGAATGTGTGTTTTTACCTGCCATGTGCACATCAACATGTTCAACATTATCTTGTAATGGCCCAACCTGTTCCGTGTTATGATCTGCAGCTACATGCTCTGTAGTTGAATTGTGTAGAATTAGAATTAATGTTCATCATCTGCAATGTTCTATAAAAAAATAGTAGCACATTAATAAATTCATTACCAGGATGAGAAGAATGATCTTCATTTGGTTGGTCATATACTACATCCTCGACATTAACGGGATCATTACTTTCCTACACAAAAAGAAATAAATAATTTATGTTAGTTTATTTATAAGGAACAAATTGCATGAGAATTAATAAATTATCATTAAACTATACAGTTTTCACATACCTAGGCACTAGATGGATCAACAAAAGCTTGTGCAGTATTCACAGACAAGGTTCTTCGGTGTTCAACAACGGCGTCAAAGCCATATTTGAAGCCAAGCTTCATGTAATCCGCACTCGGCAATTCTTTGAACTGGTTGGCCTTCATATTTACATCATGTCATTAATTTTAAAGCCTTTTGTGAGAACAAAACAAAAATAATAATCTGTATGATATTTGGATGCAGATTCGGGTTTTGCGATACTTACATATTGGGCCGCCAAGTTGGAGGAACCAAGAGGCCCAAGCTTGTGTTGTCCAATTTTGTCAATTCTTACCTTTGTGGCCTTAGATGTTTCTGAGAGCCTAATTAATTTTTTAAATACATTATTCAATGTACCAAAATTGATATAAAAACTAGTAATAATAAGGCTTACCACTACATTTTGGAATGCAATGCATACCTCCCTGTTCCACTTGGTGGTATCTTTCCTGATTTTCTCAGGCCCTTCTCTTTTCCATCTTCCACCAGGGCTTTCCACTCCATAGATGGAATCATTGGAGGGCACTCATACCTAGTGTTCTTTTCTAGTTGAACCCTATATTGGTCTCGGATAATCTTTAGATGTTTTCTATCCTTCTATAGTACATTCAATGTATCAAAGGTATATTTTCCCAACAGACTAACCAAATGATTAGTTAGATCATCCTTTAAATCTTTTGGCTGTTTGTTCCACATTGTGAGGATGGTGGGCCCGAAGATCTCCAAGGCCAAAGCATTCATGTGTTTATAAAATATATCATTTCCTGCAAAACATTATTGCCATCATTAGTCAACATTAGAAAATATTATCGGTATATTGGACACAAACTATAAAAAATAAATTGAACAATCTATAATGACCTGGAATCCTCTCTATCTTTATTGGAACCAGTTCTTCATTCACCAAAAATGTACACTTTATTGAACTAATGCTAGTCACTCGAGAAGATCCATGAAATGCTTCCACATCTCTATCTAGCCCTGCATCCACCCCTTCTTCTACAGCATCTGTTGTGGGTGGGGCAACATTGGCTGCACCCTCCGCTATCCTCGACGGTGTCACAGAGCATGTTGCTGATTGTTCAGTGGACAATATGGGAGTAGTATGTGGTGTACGTGGAGTGGTTTGGTCACTGGGACCAACATTTCCTTGACCACCACTAATAATCTCCATAATGCGCTGTAAATTAAACCCATTGTATTATAAGTTCAACAACATATAAAATCAAATATTATAAAGTTTTTATAAATTAATTTACATTTTTATTCTATAACTTACATCCACTTGTTTACATTGCTATAACAACAATTGAATCCTTTGTTCGAGCCCTTTTGTTAATGGAACTGCTAATGTCAGAAAAATCAGTTCCTCATTTTGTTTTTCCCTTGTCCTTTGTACCACCCTCAATGGGTCTCCAGACTCTCTAATTTCACTATCTCTCATCAATCGAGAGACCTCATTCTGTAAAGCATTTTGAGACGCCATTTGATAAACGGAATCCCCTGTCTGCAATTGAAATATATAAAAAATTGCTTAGTCTTTTAAAATATAGTGTGCACAAATAATTATATTAGGGATTACATCTAGGATTACCTGATACGTAGCCGAGGGCATGGTCTGATCAACAGATGGGGATTTACCTCGATCAGCCACCTGCAAAAGAAGTAGAGAACATTATCACTATGAACACAATATGTATAAGCTAACAAATACATACCAAAAACAAAAATAAACACTATGCTGCATGTTTTATATGTGTACATTTTTGAAGTATTTAGAATGTGGAATTAAATTTAGGTTAGATGGTTGCCTCGAGTCTCCAATCATCTGATCAACAGCTAGGGACTTTCCTCGATCAATCAGCAAAAAAGGTAGACAACATTACCATCATGAACACAACCATAAAAACTAAAGAATACATAACAAAATAAACATAATGCGTCACGATATACATGTTTACGATTTTAAAGTATTTGAAATCGAGAATTACATTCATGTTTGGCTATTTCCCTGATGTTATAGTTGGCTGATCAATAGCCAGTTGGCTTCCCTGATCAACAATATGCATGGAAAATCAATAATATTATATAAACGAACCTAATATACTAATGAAAATGCATAACATTGTATCTGTATGTCCATCCTAAATTTAATATTACATTGCCAATGTCGATGTATACTTGTTTCCTTCACTCGGGTCAACAAACATCTACGAAGATCAAGGTGCCCCTGAGAGAACCCTGCATAAAAAACATACTAAAAGTTACATAAGGAAACATGAAAAGTAGATAATTTCAATGATATGCTAACAAAAATTCCTATAGACATTAAAATAATTAATAAAAGGGTGGTTAAATTGTTTGTTGTACCACAACCATACTAACATTGTTTGTATCTACACAATTCAAATTGTAATCAATAAGCAGTTCTCCACCAGTAGCTATTGATTTAATTCCACATACAAAGACACGATTTCCTTCACATGACTCAAATATGCAGTTGGGTTGCTTTAATGTATACCCTAGCTGTGTACTGTTTATAAACCCCACAATATTACTAGTTGATTTTGGCCTTCCATCCATGTACATCGTTGCTTCTTTATTTTGAGCTTTATCTTTCAGTTGTATATAATTCGCTGACAACCCATATCTACACATACTTCATGTATATTGGACCAGGCACATCCAATCACTGTAGTTGTAACAGGGTCCAACATACTCCATCAATTCTGTATATCTACTGTATCCAAACTTTATGCCGTCCATGCAAAACAAGCCCAATCCATGCAATGAGGATGGTGCAATTTTATATATCCTCTCATTCACACAAAAATCAGTGTTTACTTTAGGAAGATTGCTAGGCACCCATTGTTTCACTAGGTGTTGGTACCTTAAGGGCATGCTGATGTCTCCCACTATCTCATCATCATAGGAACATCACCCCCCTCCTTGGAGAAAAAAATTCCTGCGTTTGTTGAATTTTCTACTGATCTTCTGACTTGTAGTTGATCTAGCCTATGTAGACCTACTGGATGTCTCACTTTCCTCTAGCCTTCCCAAACTCCCTTCACTAGAGGAAGACAGGTATGACAAATACCTATTTGGTTCTACCTACACTATGGCCAAAAAAAAAATTGGCATAAGCATAGCAAAATACCAGCAAAAAAATGTGGAAAGACTTATAAGAAAAAAAACTTGGAAAGACTTGTAATCCAAAATCTTGTTAAAGAAAAGCTTGTCAAGAATGAGTTTGGATAATAGGTGTGGGCATTTGGTATCCCTAAAAATTCTAATGTATTCCCCTCTTTTGGTTACATACAAGTCTCCATTCTAACTTATTGCTTGCATTGCCTTTTTCTAACATGAATTGGGTAGGCTTCATAAGCTTCACATGTATGCTTGTGGCCGTTGTACTTTAGCCTTTCAACATTGTCAACCTTGAGATGATATGTTATGCATATGCATCACATATAGCACTGCAATTTATGCCAATATATGTCTATACAAAACCTGGAGGTTCTCCTTTAATGGACTATGTCCTTCAAACAACATATCTCCTTTAAGTGGTTTTTAGTTTTCCCATGAATGATTTTGTGATGTTGTAGATGATTATCCATTTTACCTAATATGTTTTATGATCTTTTCCATTTTTTTTAGGGTGCACATACTTGTTGTTGATGGCTTCTTTTGCTTGAAAGTTGAACTGCCTAAAAGTGCACACATCTCATCTAGGACCCTTTAAGAGTCATAATAACAACTATTGTTATATGATTTTATTCTCTAAATGAAACACCAAAACCATACTTATCGGTTTATATTTGTGTACAGATGTTTTTCTGATCTCTCCCATAATTTATGATACTAATGGCATTGTATGCAAAAATTTATGTATGCCCCTATTTTAGTTACATACAATTCTCCATTCTCACTTATTGCTTGCATTTCCTTTTCCTAACATTGCCTTTTCTTGTTACTGGCCTAACCCCTTTTCAACAATAATAGTTGCAGATTTAATCATGTGTTTTTCTACCGAGGTGGCTGAGTCAACCGAGTTGACCCCCAACCGAGCTAACTTGGCCTTTGAGATGATTGGAGTAACAAGTTTGGTATCGAACCAAGCAAATCAGGGTATGACTAAATGGATCGGTAACAAAATGGTCAATTCATCCCAATCTGTACTAAATTGACCAAGTGAATGTGGGAATGCATAGGCAACACACATGACACTTCAATTCAAACAAAAAATTAACCTAGAAATATAAAGATCTAGACTCTAAACCTACTTCATTGTCGAGTCAATTAGGTTTGTAGGATTCCTATACATGATAACACTATTTGGAGTAAAACACAACTTGATTTGTAGGCCCTATATGCCACCCATGTGCACAATAGTCAATCTATAAAGCAACACCCGAATACAAAATCGTTCTTCACAAAATAAGGCATGAACCATGTGAATAGCCTTCCAAGTGGACCAGCTCAATGAGTAACCTCCAAGCATGTAATATCTCTCATGAAATGGTGTATAAAATAGTGTAAGCATGATTCAAATGATCACCTTCTCCTTTGGTAGGGCTGAACACTGCCCTTATGCATGTGTCTCCAAGGGTGAATGTTCCTCAAATAATGAGAGAAGGCCTTCCTCTAACAATAAACTAGTACACCAAGGTGAATTGGCCCTATTTAGGCCTTCCAGAACAAACTTGGTATTTTCAATGTCACACTAGGATCAATGTTGGGAAGTCCTATGGGCATAAACAACTCTAGAATCAAGTATGAGCATCAAAGGGACAAATCTAAGTACTTTATAGTAATGGACAAATAATGATCTTGAGTCCTTGGAGATCCTGTAGAGTAATTGTAAGAGGGACAAAAAAAATTAGACACGGTGAAAATTGACATAAAATGTTCAAATAAAAAATAGAGGACATCAAAATACCTTGGACTATAATAGAACACCTTGGTTGGACAATAATGCAAACCCATGTATGAGTTTGAGCCAACATTTACATCCACTCTACAAGATCTCCAGAGAACTAACATCATTATTTTTCCATTAGTATAAAGGACATGTACTAGAATATTTTCTTGTACATGTTGATTTTACTGTTTAGTTGAACCTAAATGAGAAACAAAGAGGAGCACTAAGCAAGCTACAACACTTTTTGTGTGCGTCAATATGCGCATGCATAAAAGAGTTGTAGCTTGCTTAGTCTCCTCTCTGTTTCGTTCAACTTCTCCGTGAAATCAACAAGACTTTGCAAATATTCTAGTACAATTCCTTTAGAGTGGATGTTTTAACCTCTGTGCTGCTCTGAAGTTCATAAGCCAACACTTCAGAGGAATATTTCCCAGTGGTAACCTACAACACACACACACACACACACACACACACACACACACACACACACACACACACACACACACACACATATATAATCCATGGTGGTGAAGAGTGGACATTTCCAGATCTGCTACTTGGCACGTTCAGGAATGAAAAGAATGTTTTACATACATTTATATCAGTCTGTAATATTTTTTGATTCTAAAGATGATGATGAAGAACAAACTTGGTATTTTTAATGTCACACTATGAGCAATGTTGGGAAGTCCTATGGGAATAAACAACTCTAGAATCAAGTATGAGCATCAAAGGGAAAAATCTGAGCACTTTGGGAGCATTTTGAAGGTCACAACAAATAGTAAAGCATCTCAAATCAGCTGTAATTAGGCCAACTTTTAGATATGGGCACATTGCAACAAAAAAATATGATCATCAATGGCAATAGGAGGTGGTCTTTGCAATTCTGGCTATGAAAATGAGAAATCTGTGGGTGAAAGCAACCCTAAAATCTCATTCATATGCCTTATAGCAGCATTTACATGAATTCTGGGCACAAAAAAACCTGTTTGGTAGTAAAAAAGGGTATGAATCAACCCTATTTCACCATCTTGGGCACCCTTGTGCACTTATCCATCACCGAACAGGTGTACCTCTAAATATGGGCCAAATTGGAGGGTTAAAAGGCAATTCTGGGCATGAATAGCCCTATGAAAAGTGACGAACAATGGAAAAATTGGCTTCCAGAAAGCCATTGAATATGCTAATGGTTGGATTACCAACATGAGGGAAAGCCATTGAATATGCTAATGCTTGGACTATAATAGACCACATTGGTTGGATACTAATGCAAACCAGTGTATGAGTTTGAGCCAACATTTACATCCACTCTATAGGATCTCCAGAGAACTAACATCATTATTTTTTCATTAGTATAAAGGAGATGTACTAGAAGATTTCCCTGTTCTTGTTGAGCACTAACCAAGCTAAAACACTTTCCGTGCGCGTCAATGTGCATGTACATCAAAGTGTTGTAGCTTAGTTAGTTTCCTCTTTGTTTCGTTCAACTTCTCCATGAAATCAACAAGTCCTCGCAAATATTCTAGTACAATTCCTTTACATTAATGGACAAATAATGATGTTGATCTCCTTGAGATCCTGTAGAGTGGATGTTTTAACCTCTGTGCTACTCTGAAGTGCATAAGCCAGCACTTCATAGGCATATTTCCCAGTGGTAACCTACAACAATTATATATACATACATATACATATACATATACATATACATATACATATACATACATACATATATATATACATACATATATATATACATATATACATATATACATATATATATATATATATATACATATATATATATATAT